>WNWK01004591.1:0-136960 GCA_009830355.1 Cherax destructor | reverse complement strand
TATGGCACTGAGAAACAACCAGTGTAGCAGTGAAGTACACGTTGGCATGAGAAACAACCAGTGTAGCAGTGAAGTACACAATGTGGTATGAGAAACAACCGTGTAGCAGTGAAGTACACAGTGTGGCACTGAGAAAAAATCCTGTGTAGCAGTGAAGTACACGTGGGGTCACTGAAAAATCCTGTGGAGAGTGAAGTACACTGTGTGTCACTGAGAAACAACAACTGTAGTAGTGAAGTACACAGTGTGGCACTGAGAAACACCTGTGGAGCAGTGAAGTACTCAGTGTGGCACTGAAAAACAAACTGTGTAACAGTGAAGTACACAGTGTGATACTAACAACGTGTGTGACAGTGAAGTGTACCGAATGGCACTGAGAAACACCGTGTGTAGCAGTGACAGACACCATGTATAACCCTGATTGACACCTGTGTTGTAAAAATGGCACTCCGTGTGAAGCAGAGGAAAGACTTGTGCCAGGAATGTGGTGCCAAGTATTCAGCAGTGAACGGCACTTCTTATAGCAATGAGGAACACCGAGTGTGGTAGTGAAAACGCCTGGTGTAAGAGCACAGTGTGTGGCAGTAAGAACATTAGGTCCTCTCTGCCACACACTGTAGTGAGAGAAAATGGAAATAGGAATCAGGGTCAAAGCTTTTAACCCAGTCAAGTTTTAACTTCAGTACAAGCTGAAACACCTCGTCCATCACCAGGGTACTGAAGCACCTGATCCATCACCAGGGTACTGAAGCATCTGATCCATTACCAGGGTCCGGAAGCTCCTGATCCATAACCAAGGTACTGAAGCACCTGATCCATCACCAGGGTACTGAAGGAGGTGAAGCACCTGGTCCATCACCAGGGTCGAGACTATCTGGCTGAAGCACCCTGAATCCCGATCCATCACCAGGGTACTGAAGGAGGTGAAGCACCTGGTCCATCACCAGGGTACTGAAGCACCTGATCCATCACCAGGGTACTGAAGGAGGTGAAGCACCTGGTCCATCACAGGTATGAAGCACCTGATCCATCACCAGGGTACTGAAGGAGGTGAAGCACCTGGTCCATCATCAGGTACTGAACACCTGATCCATCACCAGGGTACTGAAGGAGGTGAAGCACCATGTCCATCACCAGGGTACTGAAGACCTGATCCTCCAGGTACAAGGTGCCATGCATCACCAGGGTATTAAACTGGCCTGGGTACTAAAGGAGCTGAAGCACCTAGTCTATCACCAGGGTACTGAAGGAGCTGAAGCACCTGGTACATCACCAGGGTACTGAAGCACCTGATCCATCACCAGGGTACTGAAGGAGCTGAAGCACCTGGTCCATCACCAGGGACTGAAGCCCGGTCCATCACCGGTACTGAAACACCTGGTCCATCACCAGGGTACTGAAACACCTGATCCATCACCAAGGTACTGAATGAGGTGAAGCACCAGGTCCATCACCAGGGTACTGAAATACCTGGTACATCACCAGGGTACTGAAGCACCTGATCCATCACAAAGGTACTAAAGCACCTGGTCCATCACCAGGGTACTGAAACACCTGGTTCATCACCAGGGTACTGAAGCTCCTGGTCCATCACCAGGGAACTGGTCAATGATCGTTCCAGTACCCTGGTGATGGACTAGGTGCTTCAGTACCCTGGTGATGGACAAGGTGATTCATTACTTGGTGGTGGAACAGGTGCTTCAGTAACCTGGTGATGGACCAGTTGCTTCAGTACCCTGGTGATGGACCAGGTGCTTCAGAAATCTGGTGAGAGACCACTTGTTTCAGTACCCTAGTGATGGACCAGGTGCTTCAGTACCTTAATGATGGACTAAGTGCTTCAGAAATCTGGTGAGGGACCAGGTGTTTCAGTACCCTAGTGATGAACCAGGTGTTTCAGAACCCTAATGATGGACTAAGTGCTTTAGAACCCTGGTGATGTACCAGGTGCTTCAGTACCCTAATGATGGACTAAGTACTTCAGAAATCTGGTGAGGGACCAGGTGTTTCAGTACTCTAGTGATGGACCAGGTGCTTCAGTACCCTAATGATGGACTAAGTGCTTTAGAACCCTAATGATGGACCAGGTGCTTCAGTACCCTAATGATGGACTAAGTGCTTTAGAACCCTGGTGATGGACCAGGTGCTTCAGCTCCTTCAGTACCCGGGTGATGAACCAGGTGCTTCAGTACCCTGGTGATGGACCAGGTGCTTGAGTACCCTGGTGATGAACCAGGTGCTTGAGTACCCTGGTGATGGACCAGGTGCTTCAGTACCCTGGTGATGGACCAGATACTTCAGTACCCTGGTAATGGACATAAGAACATAAGAAAGGAGGAACATTGCAGCAGGCCTGTTGGCCCATACTAGGCAGGTCCTTCACATTCCATCCCACTAACAAGATATTTGTTCAACCCAATCTTCAATGCTACCCAAGAAATATGCTTTGATAATTCTATTTACTCATGTGCAATTCCCACTCAAATCCAACCCCTCTCACTCATGAATTTATCCAACCTAAATTTAAAACTACCCAAGGTCCTTGCAGACTGTTCCACTCATCAACTACCCTATTTCCAAACCAATACTTTCTTATATCCTTTCTAAATCTAAACTTATCTAATTTGAATCCATTATTGCGGGTTCTCTCTTGGAGAGATATCTTCAAGACCATATTTATATCACCTTTGTTAATACCTATTTTCCACTTGTATACCTCGATCATGTCTCCCCTCATTCTTCGTCTTACAAGTGAATGTAATTTTAGGGTCTTCAATCTTTCTTCATATGGAAAATTTCTAATGCTATGTATTAATTTAGTCATTCTATGCTGAATGTTTTCTAACGAATTAATATCCATTCTGTAATATGGTGACCAGAACTGAGCTGCATAATCTAGGTGAGGCCTTATTAACGATGTATAAAGCTGTAATATAACCTCTGAACTTCTGTTGCTTACACTTCTTGATATAAATCCCAGTAATCTGTTTGCCTTAATTCGTACGCTTAGGCATTGCTGTCTTGGTTTAAGGTTGCTGCTTACCATAACCCCTAAGTCCTTTTCGCAATCTGTATGGCTAAGTTCTATGTTATTTAACTTATAAGTGCTTGGGTTATGGACACTCCCAAGCTTCAGAACCTTGCATTTATCTACATTGAACTGCATCTGCCACTTTTCTGACCAGGAATTGAGTCTGTCTAAATCCTCCTGAAGTTCCCTGACATCTACGTTTGAATCAATTATCCTACCTATCTTCGTGTCATCGGCGAATTTGCTCATATCTCTAGTAATTCCCTCGTCAAGGTCATTGATATATATTATAAACAACAACGGGCTTAAGACTGATCCCTGTGAAACACCACTTGTTACAGATCCCCACTCGGATTTAACCCCATTTATGCACACTCTCTGCTTCCTATTGGTGAGCCATGACTCGATCCATGACAGCACTTTTTCCCCAATGCCATGAGCTGCCACTTTCTTTAACAGTCTCTGGTGCGGTACTCTATCAAAAGCCTTACTAAAATCTAAATAAACAATATCGAATTCTTTATCGTTATCAACAGCCTCAAAAGCTTTACTAAAGAAGGTTAATAAATTAGATAGGCAGGAACGCCCCCTCGTGAATCCATGCTGAGTATCATTAATCAAATTATGGTTATCTAGATGGCTTCTAATAATATCAGCTATAATTGACTCTAGTAATTTGCCTACAATTGAGGTCAGGCTTATTGGGCGGTAATTTGACGGTAGTGACTTGTCTCCTGCTTTAAAAATAGGAATTACATTAGCCATCTTCCACATATCAAACACTACACCTGTTTGAAGAGATAAATTAAAAATGTTAGATATTGGTTCACAGAGTTCCATTTTGCATTCCTTAAGAACCCTTGCAAAAAGCTCATCAAGACTTGGCGATTTATTTTGTTTCAGTCGGTCTACTTGTTTCATAACCATATCGCTAGTGACTGTGATATTACATAATTTATCTTCTTCAGGGACACAACAAAAATTAATTATTGGGATATTATTAGTGTCTTCCTGTGTGAAAACCGAGAGAAAATAATGATTAAAAGGATACCCAGAGTTATTTTTAAGGGGACCTATCTTATCCCTAACTTTTGTTCTATAAACCTGGAAAAAGCTTTTTGGGTTAGTTTTTGAATCCCTAGCAACTTTAATTTCATAGTCCCATTTAGCTTTTCTTATACCCTTTTTAACGTCCCACTTAATGTCAGTATACTGATTTATAAGATGACCCTCACCTCTTTTTATGCGCCTATAAATTACTTTCTTCTGCCCTAAAAGATATTTGAGCCTATTATTCATCCATTTTGGGTAATTTCTACTTGATCTAATTTCTTTATACAGGATAAATGTTCTTTGGGCAGCCTGTATAGTGTTAAGAAAACTGTCACATTGATAGCTCTCTTCGTTAATACAGTCCACAGTTGATAAGTGTTCTCTAAGCCCATTATAATCTGCTAAGCGAAAGTCTGGGACTGTTACTGAATTATCCCTACTATCATACATCCATTCAATGCTAAAGGTAATTGACTTGTGGTCGCTTGTGCTGAGTTCCTCTGTAATTTCTAAATTATTAACAAGGGATTCATTGTTTGCCAGAACCAAGTCAAGTAGGTTATTTCCCCTTGTAGGTTCTGTCACAAACTGCTTCAAAAAACAATCCTGAACTACCTCTAAAAAGTTGTTAAATTCTAAATTCCCTGTCAAGAAATTCCAATCAATCTGACTAAAGTTAAAAGTCCCCTAGAATTTCTACGTTATCGTGCCTTGTGGCCTTAACAATTTCCTCCCAGAGTAGTCTCCCTTGTTCCCTATCTAAGTTTGGAGGACGATATATCACGCCTAAAATAAATTTTTCACACCCCTCTGAATATTCTATCAGACAGACTCTGTATGTAATATTTCAGACTTTATGCTCGTTTTTATGCCACAATTTAAATGATCACTTACATAGAGTGCCACCCCACCCCCCTTCCCGATACTTCTGTCTACTTGGAACAATTTAAAACCCTGGATGTGACATTCAGCAGGCATGTCCCGATTTTTCATATTAAACCACGTCTCAGTTATTGCAAAAACATCAATATTACCCGCACTAGCAAGTAATCTCAACTCGTCCATCTTATTTCTAGCACTACAACTATTAGTGTAATATACATATAAAGATCCCCTTTCTTTTTACCCTTCCTGCTCATTTCTGTTTTTCCACTATACCTATTACAGTCCTTGTCACCTAGTGCCACTGACTTTCCAATATCCACCTTATTCTGCCTATTACTAGCTCTCCTAGAATTCATAATATTACTACACTGGGACTTGAATTTCTTCTGCAATTGAAATTTATGGGAAAAGTAAGCGAAATTTTATGATTTTCCTTTGAGGAAGGTTACTCATAGGTATATTTTATCTAAAAAAATAGTTTTTCAGAAAATCTTTGAAAATGCCTTGTTTTTCCCCCATAACCCATACCACTAACTTTTTCTAGTTTAATGCCCTAACAGCTCCCTCCACTGCAGTTGCCAGTGCCCCCACCCCAGACCTAGATAAGTGAACCCCATCCCTGGCATACATGTCATTTCTGCCATAGAAAAGGTCCCAGTTGTCAATGAATGTTACTGCATTTTCCTTACAGTATTTGTCCAGCCATCAATTGACACCAATTGCCCTGGACAACCATTCATTTCCAACTCCTTTCCTTGGCAAAATACCACATATGACAGGGTTCCCACCCTTCCTAATTATGTCTGTTGCTGACCTATACCTGCTAGTCAGGTCCTCACTCCTACGTCTGCCAACATCGTTGCCTCCAGCACTGAGACAGATAATAGGATTGCTCCCATTACCTCTCATGATGTCGTCCAGACGGCTATCAGTATCCTCCATTCCAGCCCCAGGAAAGCAAACCCTTTGTCTCCTACTTCTATCTTTCAAGCAGAAGGCTCTATCCATGTACCTAATCTGACTGTCCCCAACAAGAACAATGTTCTTACCTTCCTTGGTGTCGTTCGTCGTGATGTTCCCAGTAGTCGACTCACATTCATCGGGTAACACGGAGAATCGGTTAGATGTTTCCACAACAGTTTCCTGGATCTTTTTATTGATTCTACCTCTCCATCCGTCCTCTTGAACCTTAACTTTGTCCCATGCGTTCCAGCCACTGTCCAGGTTCCTTTCTTTTCTTGAGTTTTCTCAACAGGAGGATTATTACGAATCTTGTTTTCCTCAGTCAGTCGATGTATCTCAAGCTTAGCTACCCTCAGTTCTTCCTTCAGCTGCTGGTAGAGAAGCTCAAGAGAGGACATCTTGTTCAGATTCACAGAGAGCACACAAGACACGTCTTCACAGAGCTAAGTACAGGTCAGAGCTAAGTACCAGGTGCTTCAGCTCCTTCAGTAGCCTGGTGATGGACCAGGTGCTTCAGTACCCTGGTGATGGACCAGTTGCTTCAGCTCTTTCAGTACCCTGGTGATGGACCAGGTGCTTCAGCTCCTTCAGAACCCTGGTGATGGACCAGGTACTTCAGTACCCTGGTGATGGACCAGGTGCTTCAGCTCCTTCAGTACCCTGGTGATTGACCAGGTGCTTCAGTACCCTGGTGATGGACCAGTTGCTTCAGCTCCTTCAGTACCCTGGAGATGGACCAGGTGCTTCAGCTCCTTCAGTACTCTCTTCAATAGTGCCCTGGTTATCGAAGCTTATTCCATGGATTAAGTTGGAACGTTCGGCAGGTGTTTTTGTTTGTGTTTTTGGTTTTGGGTTTGAGGGGATCCTGCCTAGTGTGGACCGCTTTACCAGCTGCACTGTTCCTCCCCTTTTGTGTTCTTATGAATGAGAGGGGTACGATTTAAGCGGGACATACACATTAGTTAAAAGGGGTTATGAATTGAAGCTTATTGCTTGGGTAAAACTGAGAGGGGGTGTCACGAATGTTTTTGTTAGTGGGTTTGGATTTGATAAGGACTTGTCCAGCATGGGCCAGTAGGCCTGCTGCAGTGTTCCTCCTTTCACATGTTCTTCTGTTCAGTGTAGAAGTGACCGAGTGTAGTAGTGAGCTACAAAGAGTGTAGAAGTGAGCTTCAAAAAGTGTAGTAGTGAGCTACAAAGAGTGTAGTAGTGAGCTACAAAGAGTGTAGAAGTGAGATACAAGGAGTGTAGAAGTGAGCTACAAAGAGTGTAGATGTGAGCTACAAAGAGTGTAGAAGTGAGCTAAAAAGAGTGTAGTTGTGAGCTACAAAGAGAGTAGCAGTGAGCTACTAAGAGTGTAGATGTGAGCTACAAAGAGTGTAGTAGTGAGCTACAAAGAGTGTAGCAGTGAACTACAAAGAGTGTAGCAGTGAGCTACACCGAGTGTAGAAGTGAGCTACAAAAAGTGTAGAAGTGAGCTACAAAAAGTGAAGTAGTGAGCTACAAAGAGTGTAGTAGTGAGCTACAAAGAGTGTAGTAGTGAGCTACAAAGAGTGTAGTAGTGAGCTACAAAGAGTGTAGTAGTGAGCTACAAAGAGTGTAGTAATGAGCTACAAAGAGTGTAGAAGTGAGCTACAAAGAGTGTAGAAGTGAGCTGCAAAGAGTGTAAAAGGGAGCTGCAAAGAGTGTAGAAGTGAGCTACAAAGAGTGTAGTAGTGAGCTACGAAGAGTGTAGAGTGAGCTACATAAAGTGAAGTAGTGAGCTACAAAGAGTGTAGAAGTGAGCTACTAAGAGTGTAGATGTGAGCTACAAAGAGTGTAGTAGTGAGCTACAAAGAGTGTAGAAGTGAGCTACAAAGAGTGTAGAAGTGAACTACAAAGAGTGTAGAAGTGAGCTACAAAGAGTGTAGTAGTGAGCTACAAAGAGTGTAGTAGTGAGCTACAAAGAGTGTAGTAGTGAGCTACAAAGAGTGTAGTAGTGAGCTACAAAGAGTGTAGTAGTGAGCTACAAAGAGTGTAGTAGTGAGCTACAAAGAGTGTAGAAATGAGCTACAAAGAGTGTAGTAGTGAGCTACAAAGAGTGTAGTAGTGAGCTACAAAGAGTGTAGAAATGAGCTACAAAGAGTGTAGTAGTGAGCTACAAAGAGTGTAGTAGTGAGCTACAAAGAGTGTTGTAGTGAGCTACAAAGAGTGTTGTAGTGAGCTACAAAGAGTGTAGAAGTGAGCTAAAAAGTGTGTAGTAGTGAGCTACAAAGAGTGTAGAAGCGATCTAAAAAGAGGTAGTAGTGAGGTGATACCTCAGTCTGGTATCATGCAAATGAGGTGACACCTCAGTCTGGTATCATGCAATTGAGGTGATAAGTCAGTCTGGTATCATGCAAGTGAGGTAATACCTCAGTCTGGTATCATGCAATTGAGGTGATAGGTCAGTCTGGTATCATGAAAGTGAGGTAATAAGTCAGTCTGGTATCAAGCAAGTGAGGTGATAAGTCAGTCTGGTATCAAGCCAGTGAGGTGATACATCAGTGTGGTATCATGCAAGTGAAGTGATAAGTCAGTCTGGTATCATGCAAGTGTGATAATACCTCAGAGTTTTATTTGAAATCACCAATAAATAATAAGATGTCATCGAGAGGAAAGTTTTAACAGATTTTCAGTTGTTTTTTTTTCTTCCTTCATGTTTTCGATTTCATTTCAGTCATAACTCAAGAATGCCTTTTCCAATAGGCTTCAAATTTTCTACTCTAGCTTACGGTAACGTGGACCAACTTCTTGCAAAATTTAAAAAAACTGACATGTTCACATATACTATGATCTCGTCAGTGAACCTATTCCCAGCGTCGTGGATCTCCTTTGATAACTCACGATAACTTTGGCGTTGCATCCAAAGCTTATGAATGATGCTGAAAAATACGATGATAGCGGAGAGTGAAATTCAAATGAGTATCTGAAGATATGATTGTTTTATGTGTAAAATAGTGTGAAATTTTCGTTCACAATAAATGAGGTTAGCGTTCAGTTTACCACTAGTGAATGGCTTCAGTATTCACTGGGTGCTGCTGTATCTTAGAGCCAGAATAATGCCAACTAGTTTTTCTTTGCATTTATGCAAATTTGATGATGCAGTAAGATAGTAAAAAAAAATATTGAAATCGCTTGAATTCTCGCCATAGCTGGAAAATAAGTAATCTGATGGGCCTCAAATTTTCGCCATTGATGTTATTTACTGCACATAAGACTCATGCTGCTAATAGCTGGCATAAGTCTCAGTCTGCCAATTTTATTGAGTAAACAGCGATATTCATTTTCAATTCAATAACTAGAGTGCTTCTTCCGATTACTTTCAAAATATTAAAGACGGTACATTCTATAAGAAGGATGATCGTCTATAAGTTTAGTCTGAGTAACTGTAAATTTGAAAAAAAAATTGTTTTTATTAAAACTAGGAATCGTTGCCTCAGATTAATTACCGCAAAATGCTTTTTTCCGATCGGCTTCAAACTTTTACTCTCGGTGGATTTTATTAATACGTACCATGTGGCTTACACTGAGCTGAGTAATTTTTAATTTGCCAATTTTATTAAGCAAATTATTTCACAAGTATTAACTAAAGAATACCACTTGTAATTACCCTCAGTAACTAAATGCTACTGCATCTTAACAAGAAGTATTCTTGCATCTTAACAAGAAGTATTCTTGTATCTTAACAAGAAGTATTCTTGCATCTTAACAAGAAGTATTCTTGCATCTTAACAAGAAGTATTCTTGTATCTTAACAAGAAGTATTCTTGCATCTTAACAAGAAGTATTCTTGTATCTTAACAAGAAGTATTCTTGCATCTTAACAAGAAGTATTCTTGCATCTTAACAAGAAGTATTCTTGCATCTTAACAAGAAGTATTCTTGCATCTTAACAAGAAGTATTCTTGTATCTTAACAAGAAGTATTCTTGCATCTTAACAAGAAGTATTCTTGCATCTTAACAAGAAGTATTCTTGCATCTTAACAAGAAGTATTCTTGCATCTTAACAAGAAGTATTCTTGCATCTTAACAAGAAGTATTCTTGCATCTTAACAAGAAGTATTCTTGCATCTTAACAAGAAGTATTCTTGCATCTTAACAAGAAGTATTCTTGCATCTTAACAAGAAGTATTCTTGCATCTTAACAAGAAGTATTCTTGCATCTTAACAAGAAGTATTCTTGCATCTTAACAAAAGTATTCTTGCATCTTAACAAGAAGTATTCTTGCATCTTAACAAGAAGTATTCTTGCATCTTAACAAGAAGTATTCTTGCATCTTAACAAGAAGTATTCTTGCATCTTAACAAGTATTGCATCTTAACAAAGTATTCTTGCATCTTAACAAGAAGTATTCTTGCATCTTAACAAGAATATTCTTGCATCTTAACAAGAAGTATTCTTGCATCTTAACAAGAAGTATTCTTCATCTTAACAAGAAGTATTCTTGCATCTTAACAAGAAGTATTCTTGCATCTTAACAAGAAGTATTCTTGCATCTTAACAAGAAGTATTCTTGCATCTTAACAAGAAGTATTCTTGCATCTTAACAAGAGTATTCTTGCATCTTAACAAGAAGTATTCTTGCATCTTAACAAGAAGTATTCTTGCATCTTAACAAGAAGTATTCTTGCATCTTAACAAGAAGTATTCTTGCATCTTAACAAGAAGTATTCTTGCATCTTAACAAGAAGTATTCTTGCATCTTAACAAGAAGTATTCTTGCATCTTAACAAGAAGTATTCTTGCATCTTAACAAAAAGTATTCTTGCATCTTAACAAGAAGTATTCTTGCATCTTACCAAGAAGTATTCTTGCATCTTAACAAGAAGTATTCTTGCATGTTAACAAGAAGTATTCTTGCATCTTAACAAGAAGTATTCTTGCATCTTAACAAGAAGTATTCTTGCATCTTAAAAAGAAGTATTTTTGCATCTTAACAAGAAGTATTCTTGCATCTTAACAAGAAGTATTCTTGTATCTTAAGAAGTATTCTTGCATCTTAACAAGAAGTGTTCTTGTATCTTAACAAGAAGTATTCTTGCATCTTAACAAGAAGTATTCTTGCATCTTAACAAGAAGTATTCTTGCATCTTAACAAGAAGTATTCTTGCATCTTAACAAGAAGTATTCTTGCATCTTAACAAAGTATTCTTGCATCTTAACAAGAAGTATTCTTGCATCTTAACAAGAAGTATTCTTGCATCTTAACAGGAAGTATTCTTGCATCTTAACAAGAAGTATTCTTGCATCTTAACAGGAAGTATTCTTGCATCTTAACAAGAAGTATTCTTGCATCTTAACAAGAAGTATTCTTGCATCTTAACAAGAAGTATTCTTGCATCTTAACAAGAAGTATTCTTGCATCTTAACAAGAAGTATTCTTGCATCTTAACAAGAAGTATTCTTGCATCTTAACAAGAAGTATTCTTACATCTTAAAAAGAAGTATTTTTGCATCTTAACAAGAAGTATTCTTGCATCTTAACAAGAAGTATTCTTGTATCTTAAGAAGTATTCTTGCATCTTAATAAGAAGTATTCTTGTATCTTAACAAGAAGTATTCTTGCATCTTAACAAGAAGTTTTCCTGCATCTTAACAAGAAGTATTCTTGTATCTTAAGAAGTATTCTTGCATCTTAACAAGAAGTATTCTTGCATCTTAACAAGAAGTATTCTTGCATCTTAACAAGAAGTATTCTTGTATCTTAAGAAGTATTCTTGCATCTTAACAAGAAGTATTCTTGCATCTTAACAAGAAGTATTCTTGTATCTTAAGAAGTATTCTTGCATCTTAACAAGAAGTATTCTTGCATCTTAACAAGAAGTATTCTTGCATCTTAACAAGAAGTATTCTTGCATCTTAACAAGAAGTATTCTTGCATCTTAACAAGAAGTATTCTTGCATCTTAACAAGAAGTATTCTTGTATCTTAACAAGAAGTATTCTTGCATCTTAACAAGAAGTATTCTTGCATCTTGACAAGAAGTATTCTTGTATCTTAACAAGAGGTATTCTTGCATCTTGACAAAAAGTATTCTTGTATCTTAACAAGAAGTATTCTTGCATCTTAACAAGAAGTATTCTTGTATCTTAAGAAGTATTCTTGCATCTTAACAAGAAGTATTCTTGTATCTTAACAAGAAGTATTCTTGCATCTTAACAAGAGGTACTCTTCCATCTTAACAAGAAGTATTCTTGCATCTTAACAAGAAGTATTCTTGCATCTTAACAAGAAGTATTCTTGTATCTTAAGAAATATTCTTGCATCTTGACAAGAAGTATTCTTGCATCTTAACAAGAAGTATTCTTGCATCTTAACAAGAAGTATTCTTGCATCTTAACAAGAAGTATTCTTGCATCTTAACAAGAAGTATTCTTGCATCTTAACAAGAAGTATTCTTGTATCTTAACAAGAAGTATTCTTGTATCTTAACAAGAAGTATTCTTGTATCTTAACAAGAAGTATTCTTGTATCTTAACAAGAAGTATTCTTGTATCTTAACAAGAAGTATTCTTGTATCTTAACAAGAAGTATTCTTGTATCTTAACAAGAAGTATTCTTGTATCTTAACAAGAAGTATTCTTGCATCTTAACAAGAAGTATTCTTGCATCTTAACAAGAAGTATTCTTGTATCTTAACAATAAGTATTCTTGCATCTTAACAAGAAGTATTCTTGATCTTAACAAGAAGTATTCTTGTATCTTAACAAGAAGTATTCTTGCATCTTAACAAGAAGTATTCTTGCATCTTAACAAGAGGTATTCTTGTATCTTAACAAGAAGTATTCTTGCATCTTGACAAGAAGTATTCTTGTATCTTAATAAGAAGTTTTCTTGCATCTTGACAAGAAGTATTCTTGTATCTTAACAAGAAGTATTCTTGCGTCCTAATAAGAAGTATTCTTGCATCTTAATAAGAAGTATTCTTGCATCTTGACAAGAAGTAGTCTTGCATCATAATAAGAATTATTCTTGTATCTTAATAAGAAGTATTTTCTCATCTTAATAAGAAGTATTCTTGTATCTTAATTAGAAGTATTCTTGTATCTTAATTAGAAGTATTCTTGTATCTTAATAAGGAGTATTCTTGTATCATAATAAGTATTCTTCCAGCTTAATAAGAAGTGTTCTTGTATCTTAATAAGAAGTATTCTTGCATCATAATAAGAAGTATTATTTCATCTTAATAAGAAATATTCTCTCTTCTTAATAAGAGGTATTCTTGCATCTTAAAAATATTTTTTTTTTTGCGTTAGTGGCAGTTTTGTCATTTTTTCCTAATTTTACCAAAATGGATTTTTTTAAATAGTCATTAATAAATATTTTTTCTTGCAGGATTGTAGAGACATTTAAATGGAATGTATACGAGTAAAGTGAACTAAAAAAAAACGCGTTTTACGATGTTTTTAAATTTAACGATGGGGGACCTAACTGTTTTACGGATCGTTCTCAGCAAAATTCTCGTTAGCGTTCTCACAAATTTTCCTTTATTATTCAAGAACTCCTTATTTGATCGGCTTCAGATTTTGAACACTTGTGAATGTTCAGTATCTTGGGCAAGATCCATGGGACTATCTGCATTCGTTGGTGCATTATGTACAGCGCTGCATCGGCCATTATCAAATTTTTTGTATCCGTATGATAGGTGGAAACGGCTCCTCCGGTCTAGTTCAAAATTTCTACACTGGTGTATCTTATTCCGAAGAAGGTTGGAATGTTTAATGGAGTGTGTAGGCGATATTTCCCCATTTTTAACCATAAATGATTTAGATATATTTTACGTTATTGCATTACTTTGCCTTGATGCTAGTGAGGGGCCCTTGATCTAAATAACCGGACTTATCTTCCTCTTGGAAGGAATTTAAATTCCCACATTCTACAGGCGTTATATGGCCCCTATGGGTTTAGCGCTTTCCTGTGACTAATATAAAACAATTGTGAGCGGCATCAATCTTCAATGGATGTTGAATCAATTGAAATGGATGACACGCTTCATGGGACATGTCTGACTAACACAAATTTTGTTGATTTTTGTGCAATAACTGGAATGTGAATCTTCCAGTCAAGTTTAAACTTTTTAGTGCTGATGAGTTTACCTCAAAGGAAGTTATCTCTTGATGTTAAAATGTGTAAGTTATCATGTGAAAGTTTTATTAATCAAATTGGCTTCTGTGAAGCAATTGAAGAATGTCTCTTTTAATCAGAAATAAGTCGTAGTGTTTGACTTTGTTTATCTAAGATTAAATATGAGTCTATAATATTTATGTGCTCTTAAGACCATTGTTAAAATTTGTATGATATGAACACTAAGCTTTCAGTCTTGCTTATTTATTTACATACTTGCTTACTTTTTTCTTACTTACCATATTTACTTTCTTAAATGTTAATAAATTGTATTTGTCGAAAAGTATGGTTTGATTTCATCTCACTTAGGTCCCGATTTGCATATTTTGGGAATTGAAAAAAAAAGGTTTTATTACAATAATATCCGAGTCTTTGAGTCTTACATCTGATTAGTTAATACTAATAATAATGCAACTTCTGAGTGACTTCAAACTTAGTGTGCTTGTGTATTTTAGAATATTGGTCGTTTTGGCCTCTGTACAAGCACTAAATTTAATTTTGGCGGCTGTGTAATATCTTAATTTACCATTTCTATTGAAGAGAATTGGTTATTAGTTTTCTTATGATGACTTGTGAGTTTCTCTTATAATTATTAATCAGATCTTCACCGCTAATATTTAACTGCATTACCAGCTTATAACACACTCTGTACAATTACAATCATGTGCATTGAGGCACAAGGAACTCGGGTCATGGAATACCAGGATACCATTATCGGACTGCACAGCGACTGGAATGCAACTAGTTTTTTTCTTCTTGTTCCAACTTTTCCATCTTATTAAACCCACAACTCGAGATTGCCTCTTTGACTCGGCTTCAAATTTTCAACAGTTGTGTAGGATAGCGTGTAGGATAGCGTGCAGGATAGTGTGTAAGATAGTGTGTAGGATACTGTGAGCCAAATTCATGAAGCAAGTAGCATCTTCACTTGCCCTATGACAAGTGTTATTGGACTCTTGGAATAACACTAAAAATAAAAATTTAATGTACAAAAACTCTGCTCTATTTCTAATACGATATTTAACACACGATATACAGATATGTAGCACTAAATATTGAAAATAAATATGTTAAAATTTCAATTTACCAAGAGGATTTGCCCTTAATTTAAAAAGTCCTATATATAGCTGACCGTTGTAACGAGGGCTTACTGTAATGTGGAATTTTAATTCCCGATAAATCACATTAAATTATCTCCATTTCAATTCTTCTGAGCGAGTGCGGTATTTAAAGTTCACTATTTAAAGATATTTAAAACTCAGTATTTAAAGTTCATTATGGAAAGTTCAGTATGTAAAGTTTAGTATTGAAAGGCTGCTGCATCTCAGTGCCAGGATGTGTGTACACAAATTTGCTGATGTAGTACATTAAAACTTGTGAAGGTTGGACTCGCTGCCATAATGTATAATGACTCGACTAATTAACTTCAAATGTTGACAACTGGTGCGGTTTTGCTGTTAATGGCTGGTATAAACTCCAAATTGTCAATTTTATTGAATAAATAATATATCCATTTTCTCAATAACTGAAAAATGCTTCTTCTCTTTGGCTTCAGAGTATTATTTACGATGCACCTCTAAGAAGGATGATTCCCCATATCATTAGACCGTATAGGTGCAAAATTTGAAATTTTATTGAAATAAAAATTTTGAATCGTTGGAACCAAAACAATTACTGAAGAATGACTATAATGAACAGCGTCAATTTTTTACCATGGGTTGTCCTTCTTAATATACAGCTTGCCACCCACTTTACCCTGTGTAAATGTTGATAGGTCAGTTTTATTAAGCAAATTATTTCGAATGTAATAACTAGAGAATGCCTCTTCTAATCGACTTGAAACCCCTAAAATGCTGGTGCATCCCAATAGGAATTATTTTTTATTAATTTTGTGCTATGTTGGTGCCAATTTTCACATTCTTTTTCAAATTTACCAAAGTAATTAAAAAAATTCCTGTTCTTTTTATTATGGTATAATAGAGGTTTTAAATGGAATGTAAATGAA
The DNA here is from genome assembly GCA_009830355.1 of Cherax destructor. Lineage (NCBI taxonomy): Eukaryota > Metazoa > Arthropoda > Malacostraca > Decapoda > Parastacidae > Cherax > Cherax destructor. The sequence continues at coordinate 120,876 of WNWK01004591.1, read as the reverse complement.
AAAAAAAAAACACTGGAAAAATAAAACAAAAATTGAACGTGATTTTATGGTATTTTTAAGTTGACCGAATAGACAGTTTCATACTTTTTTCTGAACATTTTCGAATGTTTTATGGTTCTGTTTACATGGGCGGGTGACCTGTGCACATGGGCGGGTGACCTGTGCACATGGGCGGGTGACCTGTGCACATGGGCGGGTGACCTGTGCACAGTGCTACATAGGTTATTCTAGATTATGTGGAAACGGCTCCTCTGATCGTCTTGCTATTTCAACGCTCGAGTACTTAGAAGTTTGGCATATTTGATGGAATGTGTAGATGCCATTTTGACACATTTAATCTTATTGCATTATTTTGTTTTGATGCTGGTTAGGGGTTCTGGATCCAAGGAACTGAATTCATGGTCCCCTAGCTTGGGTTGAATTTTATTGCCTCCTATTCCAAAGGTTTTTTATAACCCCTACAGTTTAAAGCTTTTCTCTGCTAAAATATATAACAATTGAATGGCATCAGTCTTCAATGGCTGATGCATCAAATGAAATTTTCTTGGAATTTGTTCAGTAATTGCAAAATGCATCTTCTGGTTAGCTTTAAACTTTAGTGCTGATGTGTTTTTCTAAAAGTAAGCAATCTCTTGATTTTAGGCTGTGTAAGTTATGAACCAAATTGGTTTCTGTGAAATACTTGGAGAATGTCTCTAACGATCGTAAATAAGTCAGAGTTTTCAGCTTTATTTGGTTATCCCAGGTTAGATCAATATAATGTTCTTTTATGTCCCTATAACATTTGTGTGCCTCAAGTTCATTATTAAAAATTGGTATATAAAATTTCTTTTCTTAATTTTTTACTTAATTATTTACTTAATTAATGCGCATACATTTTTTAAAGCCAGTTAGTCTTTCAAAAAAGAAAAGTTTGTTTTGTTTTGGACTGTGAAAGTCAGATTTTTTTTTGGAAGATACTGCATAAATTGAAAAACCGCTTTTCACGCGATAATTTCTGAATGTCGCATCTAATTACCTTCAACCCTCCCAAGCTGATATCATAATCATGCAACTTCTAGTTGTCTTCAAGGTTAATGTGATCTTAAATTTGAGGATGAGGTGAAGTAGTGGAAGTCGGAGTCACCAGTGGAAAATCCTTTAGTGCAAATAGGTCATGCCTATAAGTTAGGCAAGCCCCGTAGCCTGGTGGCTAAAGCTCTCGCTTCACACGGCGAGTGTCCGGGTTCGATTCCCAGCGAGGGTAGAAACATTGGGCGTGTTTCTTTACACCGGTTGTCTATGTTCCCCCATAAGCAAAATGGATACCTGGATGTTAGTCGACTGGTGTGGGTCGCATCCTGTTATGTTCTGCATAACAAGCGGCTTTCTATACAGTAGTACGTCATTGATGTCAGCTAGGCCTTGTACATGTACTTGTAGAAATAACGATATTATATTATTACTATATTATATTATAAATAATTAATATATTATATTATATTACAAGCTTTGAAGAATTTCCTGCATCAAGATCCCAAGTGGCTGAAAGAATTTGAATACATGGTCGGTTTTCAAATCCATTAATACAAAATCTGATATAACCCTTGGTAATAGTAACATTTTTCAAGTCACTATGTGTCACTCACACCTCACTCTCCGCCTATACATACTGTCATTTTTAACCTTTGTATGTTAGAAGTGATCAATATGTCTTAGTGTTTTGTTCCCGTGTATTTTTATACCAATGCAAATTATATCAGACACAGCAACATATTGGGATCTTGATGCAGGGAATTGCTGAAAGCTTTCCTAACCTCTATTGCAACTGATTTACTACACAAACTTTGACGATGCTTCCTTTGACACTCCTCACAACCCCTTTATCTTTCTACCTCTTTTATCTCCACCCTAGCTGTTCCTTGATCCAGCAAAACCCTGCCCTGCAGCGCTGTATGACCCTAGTAGGTTTAGCGCTATGTTTTGATAATAATAATTTCCTAACATATAGGCACGACCTACTTCCACTAGTGGATTTTTCCATTGGTGACTCCGCCTATCACTGCTTCACCCGGTGCCGGGTAGTCAACCTGGCGTGAAGCACTGTGAGTGCTCCACTTTGTTGGGTAGTCAGTCAGGCGTGAAACACTGCGAGTGCTTCATGGTGCTGGGTAGTCAAGTATGGCGTGAAGCCATAGTGATAATTGATTCAAAAGTAGATGTCAGGGAACTTCAGGAGGATTTAGACAAACTCAATTCCTGGTCAGAAAAGTGGCAGATGCTGTTCAATGTAGATAAATGCAAGGTTCCGAAGCTCAGGAGTATCCATAACCCAAGCACATTTTTTTTTTTTTTTTTTTTAACATATTATACAATTTTTACAAAACATCTGGAAATATACTCTCATAAAGACTCTAAGATTAGTATCTAAAAAAAACATTCACCAGTCACCGTTAGCAAGGCTATAATAAGGTGCTGTCCTAGAACAATTGATACTTAAACAGCACATAAATAATACACATTAAAGAAAAAATCCCTATTGCATAAGTAAATCCTTCAAACAAAAGGAACAAAAACTTTATGCTTACTTATACGTAAGATAACCAAAAACAAGGTTTAATGACCCCCAAGAAACCAAGACTTTCGGCATGATATAAATTCATACTTCCCCCCAACATGCTACTACCACGCCCGTGCACATCTGTGAGAAACTGGTACAAACATTGCTTACAGCTCCACGTACAAGTGCACATTTCATATCATTACATTTAATACAGTTAAAAAAAAACTACCCAGTAATGTACATAGCCACTAAACTCCAACTCCGTACCTACACACTACCTATGACTTACATACATGTTGACTAGAAAATCACTTAAACCATGATAGTCCTTAATATACATTAAAACCAATACAAATCAGTTATCTCCATGATATCGTGAGGACACATAACCAAAACCCCTTTAAATCTAAACCCTGAACATACATATACAGTCCTGTACAAGAAAAATATACCAAAAAATAATGACTAAAAAAAACTCATAAAACAATAATCCTAATACATTACAATGCACATTCATCTTAGTCAAATTTCACATCAAATAAACACAATGTGGGAACATAGAAAATTGGGTACACTTATGATGGGTTTATTCTTTTAATTAAAATGGACACGACGTACAGGATGCGGAAATCAAAACACCAGAAACAAGAAACATCTTCAAATACATCAGTAGCCACACCACAAGGCAAGCGTGCAAAAACATTAATATAGATAAAACACAGGGAAAACACAGGAACTAACATTGCCATAATACGACACCCTAAGAAGCCTAATGAATTATGAATCAAATCGTAACCCTACTTCAAATCAAAACATGAGAATATGATAACAATTTTCCCAGGTAACTCATTGTACAAACAATTCATCTATAAAGTGTGGAATGTCAAAGAAAAAACCTACCTAAACAAAAACCCCAGGACCTTCAGGTAGGGCAAACCCCATCAGAAAAAACCCTGACACCCAGGATGAAGATTCCCCCTCGTCTGAGTCATCAGCCATACCTTTCACCCATACCCTGTCAATACAGCGCAGGGACCCCGGGAACCCCATACCCTGCCTCCCCCCACTCCTGCCACCCTCCATACATACATTCCACCTGACAAATTTTACACCCCATCCTCACCCCCCATCCCGAGACCAATTCCTCCAAACCTATACAAAAACTAACCTAGTAACATTCCCATCGAAAGCCGCTTATACCCCTCCGAGAAATCTCTATCCCACACCTTACCATACAACCCCTGATTCCTACACTTAGTTCTATAAAACCGAGCCGCTAGGGCCCGGATCCGCGCCAAGCTTCTCACCTCCCTCATCCCCCATGACACATAAAGGTAATCTGAAACCAAAAACATAACCGCACGCCGCACGTCCTCAGGACATCCCACCACGTCTAAACATAAAATCCGCAGAACCGATAAACCAGCCCCCCCACCCCCCCGGAATTATCCCACTGAACCATTCCCTCACCCTCCCCAAACCCTCGCAGAAATACACAACGTGAAAAGCCGTGTCCGGCGTTCCGCAAAGCGTACAAAACCCATCACTTGCCAAACCCATCACAAAAAGTTGCGCCCTCAATGAGAGAATGCCGTGAAGAAAACGATACCCTGTTTCTCACACTCTGGGAGGCAACTTCAGCCGTCTGAACCAGTACCACGTAACATTCCAGTTATACCTTGGATAAACCTCCTCCCCTAGCACCCCCACGTCCCCGTTCCCACCCTATCCAAACTCCTCAATTTTACCCATCCGGGATCCGTGACCATCAGGAGATGCCTCAGAATCGCCTCACCCACCAACAGGTTCCGACCCTGCCGCCACCTCCTAACCTCCCTCACCACCCTTGCCCACCGATACCCACCCCTCGCTATAAATTCCTGCCTAACGTATAACCCCATTAATCTCCTATGCAAAGGTATCAGACCCATACCTCCCTTCCCTACCTTTGTCATTACCACCTCCTTTCATAACCAATGCCTCCCAAAACCCCAAATAAATCACAAAACTCTGTTCTGCAAGCACTGGATGTCTCTTTCCAGGAGGGGATATACGGCGGCAACATACCAAAGCATACTATACACCAAAGAATTAATAAAAATCGTCCTTTGCAAGAGGGTTACCTCACCCGGCCTCCAACCCGCCAGCCTACCAATCTCACGCGCCACGCTTGCCACATTACCAAAAGTCACCCACATATTTTCAAACTATGTACTGTTGCCCACCCGAACCTCTGCCCCAACAACCCCCTTCCCCACCCATGTTCCTACCTCTAACAACTTCGATTTCGCCCTATTCGCTCGCATACCTGTTGCCCGCCCAAAAACCTCTATGAGTCTGTTGACATTCCCCAATCCCTCCTCGCTACCCACTAAAATGGTGGTGTCATCCACGTAACCAATAATCCCCGTTCCTCCTCCTAGCTCTCAACCTTCCTCCCTGATGCCCTCCAACACCAGCCTGTAAAAGGTGTCCTGCAAACATGCAAACAGAAGCTGTGATAAGGGGCACTCCTGTCGCAACCCCCGTTCCATGCTCACCATGGACCCCACCCTCCCATTCACCTGTACTCTTACTCTAGCTCCTGCATACAAAGTGCGCAACCATCCCACCACCTCCTCTCCAAACCTCTGTCTCAACAGTATACCCATTAACATGCCCCTATCTACACTGCCATAGGCTGTTTCCCAATCCAGCCCCACGACACCCTCCGCCCCCTACCCTCAATGAAACGTTTAATCCTGTGCTGTCCCTCCCTCATGCTGCGTCCTGGGACCCCATATTGCCCACCCTCCAATAACTTCCTAAAAACCTTCTTCATGTGGTTTGCTAAAACATGCGCAAAAATTTTATACTCAGCACATAATAATGTGATTGGCCTATACGCCAGAAGAGTCCTGCCACCACTTCCCTTAGGCACTAAAACCACGATCCCCATATCTAGCTCCCCACCCATCCTGCCCCGCAACTTCATATCGTTGAATACCCTGACCAACACCTGTCGTAAAACCTCCCAATGGGCCACGTAAAAGTCCCCCGAAATCCCATCGATACCCGGCGCTTTCCCCAATTTTTGGTGCTTCACTGCCTGCCACACTTTCTCTTCAGTAATACATCTCTCCATTAGCTCCCTTTCCTCCGTACCTAGTCTCGAAACGATGCCCTAAAAAAACGTCTCACACGAGTGCCCATCACCTTCCCTCCATCCCAATTTGTGCTCAAACCATTTGTCAGTGTAGCAACTCATGGCATTTGTGGTGCGAATTACCTGCCCACGGCTATACCCTCCCAAATCCTCCTCAACCGCTAATGACATAACCGTCATCCCCTTCCTCCAGACTTGAAACTTACGTAAAACTAGCGCCGAGGGTTTATCCCCCAAAGTACCTCCTCTAAACCCCCTCGCACCCTCAGAGCATGAAATCCTTCATTTTGTATGTCCCTCAGATACATCCTAAGATTTTCAGTTTCTGCATTCGAATATCTCCCTGCTCCCCCATAGCACTCCTTTAGTTGCCCCTCCAAATACCTCTGCATCCCCAACCTAAAATGTGCTTCCTCCCCTCCCACCCTTTCGTAGAATTCCCTGATGGCCACTTTCGCTCTCACGTGCCACCAATCCACCACGTCACCAATCCCCCGACCCCCATCCCAGAATCTTCCCCACCATTCCTCAAAAATCTCTCAATGATCTAGCCCTTGCAACAAACGTACATTCAACTTCCAATAGCTAGGGTAAATCCTCACCATTCCTTGCCACCCCAGCTCAGCCAAAACACCCCTATGGTCCGAGTAACCCAGATCCTCACAAGATACAGCACCGACCCGAACTGCACTCGACACATAAACCTGATCCAGCCGTGCTGTGTAACCCCTGTGTTCCACCTGCCACTCACCTCTCCTAACTACGTCCACCACCCCGACCACCTGCAACACCTCCCTCAAGACCCCCAATGCGCAACCCGCTCCCCTAGGTTCCACATCTTTTCCTCTAATTACGCAATTCCAATCACCTGCGATGATGGTGACTAAAGAGAGACCCCGCAAAGCGCAAACTAAAAAACCGCGAACAAACTCTTCCTTCACCTGACGATTGTTAGTCGTCGGCATATAAACCTCGATAAAACACACTTGTATGTCACCCCACTCCCCCTCCACCCTAACAATCCTTCCCCCTACCCCTCCTCCCATGCCTTCAACCTGAAGGGGCTGGTCTCACGGATCCATACAACAACCCCACCCTTGAGGTTTTCAGAACTCCCCATATAACATGTATAACCTGTCAATCGTAAGTCCCGTCCACACCTGAAATTGTGCTCCTGAAAGAAGCAAATGTCAACATTCATGCGTCTGAGTGTTATCTCTACAAATCTCCTCTTTACCTCCGTTCGGAGGCCATTAACATTCATGATGAAACACCTGAAAACATCAATGGGGGTTTACCACTACATCGTACAGGTCCTGTCACACCTGTCATGGATGTTCCACTGACTCCTCGACAAACCTTCCCGCCAGCCCCACTATTCTTCCCCTGCTGTGCAACCTTCCTACCCTTGGCCACATCCGCATAGACCATTTACATGACCTTTGGCCTGGGGTTAGCACATCATCCTCAGCAGTACCGCTAGGCCGTTTGCGGGATACTCCCGCCACTTCCATTTCCTCTTCACTATCCTCTCTATGCACTTCCACCTCCGCTGTAACCACAGACCCACGGTCAGCAAAGTCCGCACCACTACTGTCCACACACACTGAACTCTCCAACTCCACAGGTGGGTCCACCGTTGGACTTAATAACCCATTTGGCAGTGGGTGCTCGAGAATCCTCTGGATCTCCTCCAAACTGGGAACCGATAACACCGACTTCACCACCGCCTGCTCGTCACCTGAGAAATCCCGACCTGGATCCTGCGTCACGACATGCGACGCCGGGGTTAAGGTCAAACCTGTCTCCTCCTCAGCCACATCAACAGCTGCACTCCAACTGTCCTTGATGGATGCATCTGCCAAGGCAACCGTCACAGCTGATGGCACTCGAGTTACGGGTTCCTCACGCCCGACTATCTCGTCATGAAACGCTCCACCTTCCCTGCTCTGCTGACGCTCCCTACGTCACTCACACGCCACTGCCACATGACCCGGGGCACCACAGAGACAACACGTCCTTAGCTGTCTGGCATATGTTATGTATACCTGTGTACGAAAAGCCTCCATTAGGACGTATGACGGGATCTGCCACCTCAGGGTCATTTTGAGGGAGTAAGACCCCTCCGGCATACCTGCGTAGATTCCCTGGGCCCACCATCCCACGGTGGCTGCGTGAATGACCCCGTACTGACTGAAGGCACGCCTGACATCCTCTTCAACTGCCTCAAACGAAATATTCATTATTTGAATCCGAATAATATGCAGATACATCGCGCAGATGTACCTCCAGCCCTGTGTTGATGATGATACTCTTTTCCTTGAACTGCTCCACAATTTCCTCGTATGTGCTGGTGGAGGCAAACTTTACGAAGATCCTGGCGGCCCCATTCAGGGAAATCCCATATAAAGCTGCACTTGGGATCCCATAAGTATCTCATATAATTGAAGGCAGGAGAACCTCAGCATTATCGGGGTACACAGCTCCCTGAATCAATCGATGCAAACAGTGTTCACACGTCGCCGGTAACCGTCCGCCATGTTGGTGAAAACAAAGTTTCTCTATTTCACCGTTAGGGGACACCACAGCTCACCCGTTCACCTCCAAAGTTGGAGAGCGACTATGACCAAGCACTTATAAGTTAAATAATGTAGAACTTAGCCATACAGATTGCGAAAAGGACTTGGGGGTTATGGTAAGCAGCAACCTTAAACCAAGACAGCAATGCCTAAGCGTATGTAATAAGGCAAACAGATTACTGGGATTTATATCAAGAAGTGTAAGCAACAGAAGTCCAAATGTTATATTACAGCTTTATACATTATTAGTAAGGCCTCACCTAGATTATGCAGCTCAGTTCTGGTCTCCATATTACAGAATGGACATAAATTCGTTAGAAAACATTTAGCGTAGAATGACTAAATACATAGCATTAAAAATCTTCCGTATGAAGAAAGATTGAAGACCCTTAAATTACATCCACTTGTAAGATGAAGAATGAGGGGAGACATGATCGAGGTATACAAGTGGAAAATGGGTATTAACAAAGGGGATATAAATAAGGTCTTGAGGATATCTCTCCAAGAGAGAACCTGCAATAATGGATTCAAATTAGATAAGTTTAGATTTAAAAAGGATATAGGAAAGTATTGGTTTGGAAATAGGGTAGTTGATGAGTGGAACAGTCTGTCTAGTAGGGTTATTGAAGCTAGGACCTTGGGTAGTTTCAAATTTAGGTTGGATAAATTCATGAGTGAGAGGGGTTGGATTTGAGTGGGACTTGCACATGAGTAAATATAATTATCACAGCTTATTTCTTGCATAGCTCTGTTAGTGGGATGGATTGTGAAGGACCTGCCTAGTATGGGCCAACAGGTCTGCTGCAGTGTTCCTCCTTTCTTATGTTCTTATGAGTGCTCCACTGTGCTGGGTAGTCAGTCAGGCGTGAAGTACTTTGAGTGCTCCACTGTGTTGTGTAGTCAGTCTCGCGTGAAGCACTGTGAGTGCTTCAACACACCCAGAGAAGACACTGCCGAGAAGAGATACATAGTCCTCCCCACCAAATCCATTGCCAAACACGTTTCCAACATTTTTTCCAATACCTCATTCCGAGTATCCACCTCCACATCGACCACCATCAAGGACATTACCAGTAACAGACAGGACAAGCTTCAATCCACTGCAGGGGTATACACAATCTCTTGTAATGACTGCAGCAAATTATACGTTGGCTAAACATCCAGAGATCTCCAAACACGTATTTCAGAACACCAGTATGCAGGCAGATCTGACGACTCAAGGAATGCCTGTGTTCAACACCGAAATTCACACAACCATTTAATCAGCTACAGAAACGCAAGACTCATTGCCAGAGAAGACAATACTCAATACCGAAGAATCCTGGAATAATCACTTATCTGCATATCCAACAACTTCAACCAGAACAACAGCTTCTACAACATAGCTGAACCTATTGCCAAGAAACTTCTTCATCGCTATCCCACAAAAGAACTTAAGAATGGAACACTGCAGAAGGTCTACCCATATACTTATCTAATCTCTTTTTAAAGCTACCCAAGGTTTTAGACTCCATCACCCTACTTTGAAGATTGTCACATGCAGCATTCTCCACCTGACCCAGCATTCTCCACCTGACTAAATCCTATAAATACTGATGTATTTTTTATCCAGGTAGATCTATTTGTGACTCGCTAAAGCCCACCGCATGGGCGAAACGTTGTCAATAAAGGATCACATTATACTGCTTATGTGTTTATTTTTCCATTGTGTCGGTATTTTATACCATTTATTTCCAGGTATTACATTTGCCATTTTCCACTTCTCTGGCACTATGCCAGTTTGTAGTGATATATTGAAAAGATTAGCCAAAGGTTTGCTAAGTTCCTCTTTACATTCCTTTAAAGCCCTTGCAAACACTTCATCACGGCCTGGGGATTTGTTAGGTTTTAATTTCTCTATTTGACTGAGGATCATGTTACTAGTTACCCCAATAGTGCATAGTTTATTATCGTCCTGTTCTACATAATTTAGTATTTCTGGAATTTCGCTAGTATCTTCCTGAGTGAAAACTGAGAGGAAGTAAGTGTTGAAAAGTTTACACATTTCCTTTTCACTGTCAGTGATCTGTCCTGAGTTACTCTTAAGTGGGCCTATCTTGTCCCTAATCTTACTTCTGTATACCTTGTGACTTTAGCCTTATAATCCCTTTTCGCTTTTCTTATTCCTTTTTTCATTTCTCTCTTTAATTGAATATATTGATTTCTTAACTGCCCTTCCCCTCTTTTGATACGCGTATATGTGCCTCTCTTTTGACCAATGAGATGTTTTAATCTATTGTTTATCCATTTGGGATCATTTTTGTTAGATCTAATTTCACTACTCGGAACAAAATTTGTCAGGGCAGCTAGAACTATGCACTGGAAAACGTCATATTGGCAACCAAAACCACCTACCTGACCCATAGTAAGGTCATCCCAATTTAGCCCACCCAGGTAATTTCTCAGTCCCATGAAGTCGGCCAAGCAGAAGTCTGGGACAGAGACTTGATTGCAGTTATCTGGGTAATTATATAATATATTGAAACTAAGTGACATGTGATCGCTTTCCCCAAGCTCATCATTAACCTCAAGATAATTAGTGATTCTTTCTTGGAAAGAACCAAGTCAAGCAGGTTGTTTCTTCTAGTTGGTTCTGTTTTTAAACTGTTTTAAAAAACAATCCTGAACCGTATCAAGAAAGTCACTAGACTTTGATTGTTCCAGTCAATTTGTCTAAAGTTAAAATCAGCCATTAACCCAACATTTTCATATCTAGAAGCCTTTTGAATTTCGTCCAATAGCAGCTTACTGCACTCATTATCAAGGTTTGGGGGCCTATAAATAACACCCAAAATTAATTTTTCACGACCCTCGACAAACTGTAGCCAAACAGATTCTGTGTCCGATGTTTCTAATATTTTATCTTGTCTAACACAACAATTTAAATTATCTCTGACATCCATCGCCACTCCACCACCCTTCCTGTTGACCCTATCAGTGTGGAATAGTTTATAACCCTGTATGTTGCATTCAGAAGGCATTTCCATATCTTTCAAGTTGAACCAGGTCTCTGTTATAGCAATAATATCTATATTACCTGCACTTGCAAGTAATCTTAGCTCATCTACCTTATTTCTTAGACTCCTACTATTTATATAATAAACCTTAAGGGAGCTAGTCACTCGTTGCCCTCTACTATCTCTCTTTGTTTGTTGAACAATTGCTTTGCCTTTACTAGCAACTTTATTTTGAATATTGTCTTTTAAACATATCCTAAGGGTATTCTGGTAATATCTGCTGTTTTCAACCCTAATACTACAGCCTGATTGCTTCCCACAAACACCCATACCCCCTCAATCGAATTGGCTAATGCAACCACTCCAACCCCAGAGAGATGAATCCTATCCCTTGCATACATATCACGTTTGCCAAAGAATTTGTCCCAGTTATCAATGAATGGGATTGCAAGTTCCTTGCAGTACCTCTCTAGCCAGCAATTTATACCAATTGCCCTAGACATCCATTTATTGCCCACTCCCTTTCTAGGCAAGTTGCTACATATGATTGGGAACCTTCCCTTAGACCTGACTACATCTATGGCTGACCTGTACTTATCCAGCAGCTCCTGTCTCCTGCCCTTCCCGATGTCATTTCCACCAGCACTAAGACAGATAATGGGCTTGTTCCCATTACCTGACATAATATTATCCAACCTGCTGACTATGTCACCAACACCAGCTCCTGGGAGGCACACTCTCTGGCTGACCTTCCTATCTCTGTTCCAAAAAGCACGGTCCATATATCTTACCTGAGAGTCAGTGGTACCTTTAACCTCACTAACCACTGAAGTACACTCGTCCTGGAGAACAGAGAATCGATTTCCTACCTTCACATCTTCTCTATAAACCTTCCTTATCTTCCTTCTTCCTGAGTTGTGAACCACTTGCTACGTAAAGTGGCTGCAACTCTCCAACTCACTGCTGGTAGCCTTTTCCTCCTTACCAGATCCAACCATCTCACACTCACTCCCAAACCCATCCAGGCGAAGCTTCAGCCTCTTATTTTCCTCCTGAAGAAGTACCTCCTCCTTCTTCAACACTTTAACCTGAGATTCTAAAACTCTACAGCAAGCCATGTGCTCGGTAACACCCCACGCTAATTCCCAGACAGCTTAGGACAGGATGACCTCACTAACGTCATGTTAGGACATCATGGTAGCGCATCATCCTGACGCATCATAGTGGAACGTTTTGCTGGAGCATCATTCTGGAACATAATGTTGAAGTATGATGATGGAACATCACGCTCGGGCATCATGCTGGGACATCATGCTGGGACTTCATATTTGAACATCATGTCGGAACATCATGCTGAAACATAATGCTTGAACATCATATTGGAATATCATGCTGAAACATCATGCAGGAATATAATGCTGGGACATCATATTGGAACATCATTTTGGAACATCATGTTGAATCATCATGCTGGGACTGTTGGGAATTAGGCAGCTGTTTGTGGGATCATAGCTGAGTCGGGTTAGTAGTCCCTCGTTTCAGCAGTGAAACCCATCCTGAAGCTTGGTGCTCCACTTCAGGGGGGGGGGGTATTTCAATCAATGGGGTACTGATCTTATTCCTCACAGGAGGCAGTGTGAGTTGTGACATGAAGCTGATATGGTAATCTCTGGTCGTGTGTGGCCAATTCCCGCACCAGTATACAGAGTACAGATGAATATTCAAGGTCTCGAATACTTACGCGGAGATAGAAGGCCGGAAATCACCTGAGAAATACCTGTCGAGTCTCACAACTGCCTGGTTCAGCTAATGAGACCCCTTGCTTGAAGTGATCGTGGTGTACGACTGTATTCATCGCGCAAGGTTCGTGCAGTGACCCCGCAAGGTTCGTGCAGTGACCCGTCTCATTCCCAAACCGTGACTAACCGCTCGGCTTAACCTACGCCAGTCGGCAGTCAAAACTGGCGGACTGAAGATGCCGACGGCCTATTGCTTATAGAAAATGTAACTATTGCCTTAAGCTAAGCGACTATCTCTAACTTAAATATGAGTAGTAGTAATGTAGTAATTGTAGTGTATAATTAGCTTAGGAGTACGAGGCTACTTCTTAGAATTACGTATATATAAAACTGACACCTGTCTCTAGGCGTCGTCTCTCTCTCTCCCCTCTTATGCCCCCATTACCCACAATTGTGGGGTGTAACGGATTCTGGAAAATACCAATATCATGCTGGAACATCATGTTGGAACATCATACTGGATCATGATGGGACATCATGCTGGAGCATTATGCTGGGGAATCATGCTAGAATATGATGAAACATAACGCTGGAACATCATGATGGGACATCATGCTGGAACATCATACTGGAACATCATGATGGGACATCATGCTGGGGCATCATGCTAGAACATGATGAAACATAATGTTGGAATATTATACTGGGACACTATGCTGGAACATCATACTGGGACACCATGCTTGAGCACCATATTAGGGCAGTAGGCTATAACATCATGCTGAAACATCATGCTGGGATATCATGGTGGAACAACATGCTGGGATATCATGGTGGAACATCATGCTGGGATATCATGGTGGAACACCATGCCGGGATATCATGGTGGAACATCATGCTGGGATATCATGGTGGAACATCATGCTGGGATATCATAGTTCAACATCATCCTGGGATATCATGGGGGAACATCATGCTGGGATATCATGGTGGAACATCATGCTGGGATATCATGGTGGAACACCATGCCGGGATATCATGGTGGAACATCATGCTGGGATATCATGGTGGAACATCATGCTGGGATATCATAGTTCAACATCATCCTGGGATATCATGGGGAACATCATGCTGGGATATCATGGTGGAACATCATGCTGGGATATCATGGTGGAACACCATGCCGGGATATCATGGTGGAACATCATGCTGGGATATCATGGTGGAACATCATGCTGGGATATCATAGTTCAACATCATCCTGGGATATCATGGTGGAACATCATGCTGGGATATCATGGTGGAACATCATGCTGGGCTATCATGGTGGAACATCATGCTGGGATATCATGGTGGAACATCATGCTGGGATATCATGGTGGAACATCATGCTGGGATATCATAGTTCAACATCATCCTGGGATATCATGGTGGAACATCATGCTGGGATATCATAGTGGAACATCATGCTGGGATATCATAGTTCAACATCATCCTGGGATATCATGGTGGAACATCATGCTGGGATATCATAGTTCAACATCATCCTGGGATATCATGGGGGAACATCATGCTGGGATATCATGGTGGAACATCATGCTGGGATATCATGGTGGAACATCATGCTGGGATATCATGGTGGAACTTCATGCTGGACAAACTAAGAGTGACTCAGTGTTTCTCATTACAGCAAGAATGTAAAATTGTAAGCTTAATTAATTAAGAAAAAGTTTCTGTGTAATTTAGATAAGGACGCTAGTGAGTGTAGCGTATTGTGAGTGTTGGGGATAAAGTGTGTGAGTGTGTGTGTACTCACCTACTTGTACTCACCTCGTTGCTGCAGGGGTCGATTCACAACTCCTGGCCCCGCCTCTTCACTGGCCGCTTCTAGGACACTCTTCCTGCTACATGAGCTTTATCATTCCTCTTCTTAATGCTATGTATGGATCTTGCCTCCACTACATCACTTCCCAGACTATTCCACTTCCTGACAACTCTGTGACTGAAGAAATACTTCCAAACATCCCTGTGATTCATCTGAGTCTTCAACTTTCAATTGTGACCACTTGATGCTGTGTCCCAGCTCTGGAACATCCTGTCTCTGTTAACCTTGTCAATTCCTTGCAGTATTTTATATGTCGTTATCATGTCTTCCCTAACCCTCCTGTCTTCCAGTGTCGTCAGGCCGATTTCCCTTAACCTTTCTTCGTAGAACAATTTCCTTAGCTCAGGGACTAGTCTTGTTGCAAACCTTTGTACTTTCTCTAATTTCTTGACGTGCTTGTCCAGATGTGGATTCCAAACTGTTCCTGCATACTCCAGTATGGGCCTGACGTACACGGAGTATAGAGTCTTGAACAATTCTTTACTGAGGTATCGGAACTCTTTTCATAGGTTTGCCAGGCGCCCACATGCTGCAGCAGTTATCTGGTTGATGTGCGCCTCAGGAGATGTGCTCGGTATTATACTCACCTCAAGATATTTTTCCTTGAGACTTTACTCTGTCTGCGGTCTTCTTTGCCCTTCCTCGATCTTTATGACTTTGCATTTGGCGGGGTTAAATTCAAGGAGCCAGTTGTTCGACCAGGCTTGTAGCCTGTCCAGGTCTCTTTGTTGTCCTGCCTGGTCCTCATCTGATTTAATTCTCCTCATTAACTTCACATCATCTGCAAACAGGGACACTTTTGAGTCTATCCCTTCCGTCATGTCATTCAAATATATAAAAAACAGCACAGGTTCTACGACTGATCCCTGTGGAACCCCGCTCGTCACAGGAGCCCACTCTGACAGCAGCTCATTTTAAAGCCTTTTTATTAAGAGATATACAAATAGGGAACAGGATGAAAGTGGAGCCATTTGTGGGCCAGCGATTTTATTTGGTTAACTGGCTTTATTTCGCTGATGATATTATGTTGTAAGAACATCTTCCACACTCGGATTATCCTGGGAATAAATGATCTCAGATGAAGTGATGTCCTGGATATGGGTACAGCCAGAATCTAGTAGCTGTTTGCTGCCCGTCTTGTTGTGTAGAAGCTAACTTCTCGCTGTCCGCGGAGTGAAGACAAGTGTGGTAACAATATTGGCCCTGTAGTTAGCACTAATGCCACCCACATCCCTCCGGTGTGGAAGGCTCTGCTGAAATGCCTAATCTGTCAAGAAGTTGCAGATTAGACGGAGGACAGGCATTCCAAGAAAGTAGAGCCTACTCATCGTGTGAGCATACTTGTACCACGTACAGAATCTTACAACCTCTACTTTATAGCAGATGCGAGATATGTCTAAATGCCACTTTGTACGCAAGTTTAACAACGTGGTTCTTCATAGTCAGTTTTGTGTCAAATTTAACCCAGAGAATATCAGCTTCGTCCCCGGGTACCAACACTCTCTCCTTCATTTTTATAATTGCTCCAGCATTTCCATCATGGTGCCTAGAAACCGTCATCTTGTGTGTTTCCTCAGGAGAAAATGTGACATGTCATCATTTCTCCAATAGTGTCTTGTTGAATGTTTTCCAAAGTTAGGCTTAGGGTTCCTAACTTTATTTACATGATTAGAGCTGTTACCTTCATCAACTCATTTGACCGCCTTTTATTGTTAAGAGATGAGGAAAATTTTGATAATTCTCCTGAAATTTGTGTGTAAGATTTGATTGTGATAATGTTTATTTCAAATTGTGTAGGTGTGTATCTCTATGACACGAGAACTAATATTCTCTTTTATTTCCTTATATTCTGTAAGAAGTTGAATAAGTAAAGTGAAAATGTTGTGATTTGGAGGAAATTAATATTTCAATAATGAAAATGTAGTACGCACCGGAAGTGTTATTAAATTAATTGAAAAGTTGTATTGGTAGACAAACCGTAGGGGAGAGCAACGAATATGGCGGAACATATACCTTAATATAGGAACATAAGATAGAAGGAACACTGCAGAAGGCCTACTGGCCTATGCGAGGCAAGTCCAAGTCTCCCACCGGCTTAAGCCAATGACCCAACCTAGTCAAGTCAGGTCACATTCAGGAAGGAGCATGGCATCAGACCTAGTAGCACAAGCTAGTCAGGTAAGACTCCCACCCACACCCACTCATGTATTTATCTAACCTATTTTTAAAACTACAAGTCTTAGCTTCTACGACGGTACTCAGGAGTTTGTTCCACTCATCCACAACTCTATTACCAACCAATGCTTTCCTATATCCTTCTTGAAACTGAATTTTTCCAACTTAAAGGCATTGCTGTGAGTCCTGTCTTGGCTTGATATTTTTAGCACGATATTTACTTCCCCTTTATTTATTCCTGTTTTCCATTTATACACCTCAATCATATCCCCCCTAATTCTACGCCTTTCTAGAGAGTGGAGATTCAGGGCCCTCAGTCTATCCTCATAGGGAAGATTTCTGATACATGGGATCAACTTTGTCATCCTTCTCTGTACGTTTTCCAGAGCATTTATATCCATTCTGTAATACGGTGACCAGAACTGTGCAGCATAATCTAAATGAGGCCTAACCAAAGATATATAGAGTTGAAGAACAACCTGAGGACTTCTATTATTTATGCTTCTTGATATGAAGCCAAGGATTCTGTTCACTTTATTGCGAACACTTATGCACTGTTGTCTTGGTTTCAGATTACTGCTAACCAGAACTCCCAAATCCTTTTCGCAATCAGTAACATTAAGATATACATTATATTTAGTTTATATGTGGCATGGTTATTTTCCTGTCCAATGTTTATAACTTTGCATTTGTTTATATTAAACTGCATCTGCCACTTCTCCGACCACTGCATCAGTTTATTTAAATCTTCCTGGAGTTCTCTAATGTCCTCGTCAGAATGAATTCGTCGGCCTATTTTGATGTCATCGGCAAACTTGCCGAATGGACAGCTGACGGATAACGAACTGGAAATGTGTTCTCTATTTAATGACTATTTTTTGTTAGTCTTTACACAAGGAGGTGTAAATGAGATTCCAGAAATTAACAATTATTCAGTTCCTGAAGAATTCAAATTAACTAATGTTACTGTCACGAGGGACATGGTTATCAAACATAGATAAACTGAAGCAAAATAAGTCCCCGGGACCCGACGAGTTGTTTTCCAGGGTACTTAAAGAATGTGTTTAATATGTAAATGAATGGTTCAGAGAACCGACAAGTTGATAAATTAGACACATATGCAACACTTGGGTATCTTTACTGAGGAAACGTTTCGCCACACAGTGGCTTCATCAGTCCATACAAAGGATAATCGTGAAGAACAGGAGGAGTTTGAGGTGGTCAGTCCCTCAACCTTGAGTCGATGTTGTCAGTCCGTCAATCTTGAATAGAATACAGCATATGTGCTAGGAAGCAGCTTATATACCGTAGGGATCTTAATACAGGAAATTCTTAACTTGCCCAACCCTTGGACACGATCTACTTCCACATTGGACAAATGTCGGTATTGTATACCACTCTTGTACAAATGTGACACCACCTACGACTTCTGCACCTCTCCTGCCTACGGTATATAAGCTGCTTCCTAGCACATATGCTGTATTCTGTTCAAGATTGATGGACTGACAACATCGACTCAAGGTTGAGGGACTGACCACCTTAAACTCCTCCTGTCCTTCACGATTCTCTTTTGTATGGACTGATGAAGCCACTGTGTGGCGAAACGTTTCCTCAATAAATATACCCAAGTGTTGCATATGTGTCTAATTTATCAATGTGTTTAATACGTCCATCCTAACTAGTGTTGTGCCAGAGATGTGGAAGATAGCTAATGTAGTTCCTATATTCAAATCAGGGGATAAGTCAATTCCATCAAATTACCGTCCAATAAGCCTCACGTCTATAGTAGGCAAATTATTAGAATCAATTATAGCTGATATTATTAGAAGTCACCTTGAAGAACATAATTTGATTAATGAATCTCAGCATGGGTTCACGAGAGGTCGTTCCTGCCTGACAAATTTACTGACGATCTTCAATAAAACATTTGAGGCAGTAGACAGTGATAAAGAATATGATATAGTTTACTTGGATTTCAGTAAGGCCTTCGATAGAGTACCTCACAAGAGACTCTTAAGAAAGGTGGCAGCTGATGGTATAGGAGGTAAAGTTCTAGCATGGATAGAGGCATGGTTTACCAATAGAAAGCAGAGAGTTTCCATTAATGGGGTCAAATCTGAGTGGGGATTAGTCACTTGTGGCGTTCCACAAGGATTAGTTTTAGGCCCATTGTTGTTCATAATTTACATAAATGACCTTGATGAAGGAATTACTAGTGACATGAGTAAATTTGCTGATGATACAAAAATAGGCCGTATAATTCATTCTGGAGGATACCAGTGAACTCCAGGAGGATTTGGACAAATTAATGTCTTGGTCTGAAAAGTGGCAGATGAAGTTCAATGTGGACAAGTGTAAGGTACTATTCCTTGGTAATGAAAATATCCTTCGAAGTTATAAACTAGGTGAAGTAGAGCTTGATCATACAGAATGTGAAAAAGACTTGGGAGTCATGGTAAGCAGAAATCTAAAGCCAAGACAACAGTGCCTAAGTGTGCGCAATAAGGCTAACAGATTACTAGGATTTATTTAAAGAAGTATAAGCAACAGAAGTCCAAAAGTTATTTTACAGCTCTATACATCACTAGTGAGACCTCATTTGAATTATGCAGCTCAGTTTTGGTCTCCTTACTACAGGATGGATATAGATTCATTGGAGAACATACAGAGAAGAATGACTAAAATTATTTATAGTATAAGAAATCTCCCGTATGAAGATAGACTTAGTGCGTTGAATCTCCACTCTCTGGAGAGACGTAGAATGAGGGGAGAGATCATCGAGGTGTAAAAGTGGATGATGGGCATAAACAAAGGAGATATTAATAAAATACTGAGGATATCTAACCAAGTAAGAACCAGAAATAACGGATTTAAATTGGATAAATTTAGATTTAGAAAGGACATAGACAAGTATTGGTTTTCAAACAGAGTTGTAGATGCATGGAACAATCTTCCGAGTAGGGTGATAGAGGCTAGGACCTTGGGTGGCTTTAAAAAGAGATTGGACAAATATATGAGTGGAAGGGGCTGGGTTTGATTGGTGTCGTGAGTACTGGAGTAAATTCTTAGGTAGTGGTGGTTTTGATAAGGACTAGCCTTGTATGGGCCAGTAGGCGTTCTGCAGTGTTCCTCCATTCTTATGTTATTTATTCCCTTATCTATGTTGTTTATGTAAATTGTGAACAACAAGGGGCCAACACTGACACTTGTGGAACACCGCTCGTGACGCTTCCCCACTTAGATTTCTCCCCATTTATGCAAACTCTCTGCTGCCTATCTGTCAAGCACGCCTCTATCCAGGAAAAAATTTCTCCTATTCCGTGTGCGTTAGTTTTCCTCAATAGTCTCTGATGTGGGTGTGTTGCAGAATTTGATCCTGGATAATAAAAGCCTATAGAGAGTGTATTGTCAATAATTGGGGACCGTGAAATGAATGTATATAACAGGTATCTGGAAGGGTTGAGATACATAGTAATCTGGTCATAATATGGCTGATAATGAAGATAATACTGGACGAGGTGATTGGACGGTATGTTGATCATCGCGTGTACGTACAATAATTTAATTTCGCCTCCTTATATATGTTATCAACCCACCAAATATGTGAGGTATCTAGTATTGGCCAATATTAAGCATACCTACCTGGAAGGTGTTAGGATATATCACCAAGATAATAACTTGGTAAGTATTTCTTATGTTCTGGATATTTATGTACACTCACTTAATTTTATGTAATATGAAAATGGTGTGTATAATCAATTTAAACCGTGGACCAAAAAATTACTTGAGGATGTCCAGTCCAAAGCAATTTTTCAGTAATATATACAGTCCACAACCAAATTTAATACAGCCAGTGTTACTGGCTGGAAATTTCGGGCAATATATTCAAGAATTATATGTTCACATAATTTAAGGTCCAGATGTGTGAGTTTAGGGAGCTGAGAAGATGTGGTATCGAAGGAGAGACAGCGCAGTGACCCATTGTTGCTAAAGTCCCACCTGTCTCCGAGGTACAACTGTAGCAGTAAGTGTAATCTGTATTAGATGTGTTAGAGTTCTCTGAAGTTATGTATGTGTAATATTAATTCAGGATTGTACCTGTTTAAATTCATCCATATAATTTCTCACAAGAGATATACAAATAGGGAACACGATGAAGTTGTTGCTATCTGTGGATTTCATTTGATAAAATGACTTTATTTCGTTGATGTAATATTGCTGTACGAACATGTTCCAGTCTCGAGTCATCCTAGGAATAAATGATTTCAGAAGTGAGGTTCTGAAATCAGAGTGAAGTTTCTGTTTGCTGCCCGTCTTGTTGCATAGAAGCTCACTTCTCGCTGTCCTCGGAGTGGAGCCAAGAGAGGTACTTCGGTTATATTGACCTCGTATATAACATTAGGGCCACCCACATTCCTCTGTTGTTGAAGGCTCCGCTGAAATGACAGATCTGTCCAAACTGGGTCCAGGTGAGCGATGAGCCGTTTTGTTCTGTTCTCTATTCTGTGAAGATGTCACAGATGAGATGGGAGACAGGCAATCCAAGAAAGAGGAGCATACTGAAGGTGTGAGCATACTTGTGTCTCATATAATCTTGACACCTTTACTTTTCAGCCGATGCGAGATACGACTCAATGCTTTAGGCTTTCTGGCCACTTTGTATGCAAGATTTACGACGTGATTCTTCATAGACAGTTTGCAGTCAAATTTCACCATATGGATGTAAACTTTGTCCCCGGGTATCAACACTCTTCCATTTATTCTTACCACTGCTCCAGCGTTACCATCATAGTGCCTGGAGACCATTATTATTTTCATTTTCTCAGGAGCAAATGTGACCTGCCATCGTTTCCCCCAGGCTGATACAGCTGTAGGCTTTTGAATGATGTAACTCTGAGCAGCTGGTATTTCCTCTTTTGGAGAAGAAAATGTCATAGTACAGTCGTTTACATATGCATGGGATTGAGGGGTGAGATGAAAAGGGTCACTGAAGTAGACATTTTATAAAACTGGAGCATGCACACTTCCCTGTGGAACATTTTCACCAATAGATTATTGTTGACTCTCTCTCTCCCTCTCTTTTATTTTTTTACATGGTGTTTTACAAGGTTAGGTTAAAGTTCCTATCTTTATTTACAAGGTAAAAGCTGTTACCTACAATAGCCCATTTGAAAGCCTTTTTATTCTTATGAGACATACAAATATGAATAAGGATGAAGTTGGAGTCATCTGTGGGCTAGCAGTGTCATTTGATCAATTGACTTTTTTTCATTGATATCATCATGCAGTATGAACATGTTCCAGACTCGAGTCTGCTTGTTGCTCGTCTTGTTGTGTAGAAGCACACATCTCGCTGTCCTCAGAGTGGAGCCAAGTGTGGTACTTTGACAATATTGGTCTTGAACATAACAGTAAGGCGTCCCACATTCCTCCGGTGTTGAAGGCTCTGCTGAAATGACAGATCCATCCAGGCTGGGTCCAGGCGAGAGATGATGCATCTTGCTCTGTTCTCTACTCTGTTAAGAAGTCTCAGATAAAGTGAGGCGCAGGTAATCCAAGAAAGTAGAACATACTCAAGGTGTAAGCATGCTTGCTCCTCATACAGAATCTTGCAACGTCTTCTGTCGAGCAGATGCGAGATACGTCGAAGTGCTGTAAGCTTCCTGTCCGCCTTGTTTGCAAGATTTACAGCATGATTCTCCATGGTCACTTTGGAGTCAAATTTCACTCCAAGAATATCTGCTTTGAACTCAGGTACCAACACTCTCCCAGTCATTCTTACCACTGCTCCACCATTACCGTCATGGTGTCTAGACATCATCATTTGTGTTTTCTCTTGAGCAAATGTGACCTGCCATCATTTACCCAGGGCTGAAATAGCTGTAAGCTGGTGATTAATGTAACTTAGAGCAGCTGGCCTTTCCTCTCTTGGATAAGTAAATGTCAAAGTAGAGTAATTTGCATATGCATGGGATTCTGGGATGAGATAAAGAAGGTCATTGAAGTAGACTTTCCATAACAATGGCCTAAGCACACTTCCCTGTGGAATACGTGCCCCAATAGGATGTCTTGCTGACTCTGTCCCATTGATAACTACCAAGAGACCCTGGTGCCATACTCAGTCGAAATCACCAGCAATGTCCAGTGCTACTGCACAACTTACTTTGGATTCACCCAATGATTGGTGCCACTTAGTGGAGAGATTTAGCAACAGATCAGCAGCAGAATAACCTTTTCTGAAGCTATATTGACGGTCACAAAGAAGTGAGTGGTAGTCGAAAAACTCTATCATCTGTGAGATTATTGTCTCAAGGATCTTGTCATTGATTGACAGGAGTGACACTGGTCTGTAGTTGCTGATTTCTGCTCTGCTCCTCTTTTTGTGAACCGGGACTACATTTACCTCTTTCTACAGAGAAGGCCATTTACACTGTACTAGACAGTGCTGAAAGATGCGAGTTAGAGGTGCTGCTAGCTGGTCTGCACATCTACTCAGCAATCGTGGGCTCAACTTATCTGGGCCCACAGCCTTTTCTTGGTCCAGCGAGTTGAGAAGATACACCTCTTCCTCCCTGTCACCACTGACAACTTTGACACAGTTCTTGCGGTTATCTGTCTTCCTCTTTTTTTAAAAAAAAAAAAGCTTTTTTACAAAGTTAGATTAAGGTTCCTAACTATATTTATAAGCTAAGAGTTGTTACCTACATCAGCTCTCTCTCTCTCTCTCTCTCTCTCTCTCTCTCTCTCTCTCTCTCTCACTCACTCTCTCCCTGTCTCTCTTTCTCTCTCCCATCATTAATGGAAATTATTTGATGTACGTTAGTTATTCGTTCTTAACATGCTGTTTTAATTCAGATATAATGAGAGGCTGACACCCTTAAGTAAGGAATTGTAATTATAACTTTATATTCCCCACGTATCTTGTTTGTCAACAAAAGCCTCACAAGAAATGTATTGAACAGGCAGTAGTGTTCCTTTCTTTTGTACGGCCAGCTTCTGAGCAGCCAAGTAGATCTAGCTCTCGGACCCTAGAAAGAACTTCTTCCGTTCGGTTAACTTCTGAGCGGATAACTTGTTTTTAGTGGGGGCTCCGCCCCTCTCAAAAATATTTCGATTATTTCTCGATTTTTTTTTTATTTTTCTCCCCTCCGTTTTCACACCACTACTCCCATCCCAACTCCATGATAACCTATGCTCCAATTCCTCGGATCAAGTTTTTGAGGGGTTGCCAAATTTTTCGAATTTTAAAAAAAAATCGTTTTTTTCATATTATATCTACTCCATTTCCTCGGATCAAGTCCTCCCCGTCTACTTCCCTCCAAGCCCAATATCCTTGCTTCATTTCCTCGGATTAAGTCCTCCATCCCGTCTCCCCCACCTCCATCTCCTTAGATCAAGATCTTTCTCCCCGTCCCCCTCACCTCCACTTCCACCCCTCTGTTCCATCTCCCAGGATCAACTTTTTGGGGTCTCCAATCCCTTGGATCGAATTTTTCAGACACTTTTTCACCTTTTTTTTTTACTTCAATCTAGACCTTATATACCTTACTCATAAGGGTGTTATATGGACTATTTAGATGCATGTTTAACCCAGGATGACCCAATGAATTGTGTATACCCTACAGGTATATATGTTATAGTATTAACCCCCCAATATAATGCAATTTCCACTTTTTATTGTGATATTGAGCTGTCGTGTTAGAGTTTTTAAGATGTATATTTGCTTACAAGTATACAAGAGGTGAATGATTACTCTACATTATTTTTACAAAGTTTTATATAAAACGATACAATATCACATTTGTTACACAGTTTCATATAAATGATCGAGTGTCACACTACTTACAACTTCCCAAGCACAACACATTCCTTACAACACCTAAAATTCACAACAATTTTCACAACAACAACAACATTCACAGTTCACGATATAACAATTTTCATTCGCGTGAATAACACCAAGAAATACTCACAACAATGTTCACTTACAACTTATAACTTTATATATCACAACACATTCCCATAACACCATCAACTTCCATCCACAATACCATCACTGTTCACAACACATCCCTTACAACACCTGAAATTCACAAAATTTTTCACAAAAACAACATTCACAACACTAACATGTTATTACAACATATAACACCACCACAATTTTCAATTGCCACAACAAATTATCATAACAACATTCACATCACATAACAACGTAACACAGTTGTCACATCAGTAACAACACCCAACAACATTAATGCGCTCACAACTTTAGATTACCAACTTCAAGCACTAAAAATTTTTTCAGTCACGACATTTCACAACACATAACTCACAACACTAAAAACATATTATAACAATTTCCAATCTCACCCATATCCTATAACAATGAGAAACGCCCACAATTTTCAGTCACATCACATTGCTACATCAATGTTCATATAACACAAACACATATCAATATCACAACACATCACATAATACTAACAACATGATATAACAACCCCAATCCTAGTCAATACATGGAGATTTCATCGCTCCATTAGATACATTTCTACTAGGTTATAACACCAACACGTAACAAAGTTGTTACAACACATTCACAACACCAACATCATGATATAACACCACCAGTCAACACTACCACTCTTCAACTCCCATAGAGAGATGGAACTCCCCCCCACACACACACGCAAACACACGCACACACACGTCATTACCTGTCAATTTTCAAGGGTACCTGACCTAATCAAAAGGTCATCAACCAACTCCTGCGAGACCCAGCTAATGAGCATAGGTCATCCTTTGTATCCTGATAAGATCTTTTACCAACCTATCTTGACCACAAGATGTACCTTCTACTTCAAACACCCACCCACATACACTCATACACACATACACTCACACACACAGGAAGTGTTGGAGACATGATCCGTACATAGCTTTAAGAAGAGGTATGATAAAACTCACGAAGCAGGGAGTGACCTAGCAGTGACCAGTGAAGAGGCGGGGCCACGAGCTTTGAATCGACCCCTGGAACCACAATTAGGTAAGTACACTAACACACTGAACAGGCCAAGTGTCTTATCGACAAGTACCTTTGACAGAATGGTAACACCACACACACACACACACACACACACACACACACACACACACACACACACACACACACATGTCATTACCTGCCATTCCTGCGGGACGTACCTAATGAAAAAATCCTGATATCTCTATATGCATTACCTGCTGGAACCTAGTTAATGAGCATACAGTGCTAGTTACGGCATTATGCCGGGTGAGCGCCCTTGCATAATGCCATGACGAGAATCAAAGGCCTACCATACAGGGGGATCTTTTTTCGTGAGTGCATTATGCAGGGTAGCAGCCGATAGCATGACGTCACGGCCTGCCGCCACACTCCACAGTGACTCCTCATTGCTCACGTGGCTGCCGTGGTGAGAGGACGTGTTGCCCTTTTGCCTCTCATCCGCCCCATCTTTTGTCCGGTATTCCCTTTGGTTTTGGGGCTATACATGTTTGATTGTGGGTAAAATGAAGTCTTTAACACCTGAAACTATAGCCTAAATCATAGGGCTTCACAAAGCTGGGCACCAGAAGAAAGAAATAGTGGAGAATGTTGGTGTGTGTGAGCATTCAGTGAGGAACTGGGGGCAGCGTTTCAAGGCTGGTGGCGGTGTCGAGTTACCGTCTGCCAAACCTCGGCCTGGCCCCTTGAAGAAAACATCTGTTCATACCTTAACTGTGTTAAATAAACATACACTCACACACACAGGAGGTGTTGGAGACAGGATCCGTACATAGCTTTAAGAAGAGGTATGATAAAACTCACGAAGCAGGGAGTGACCTAGCAGTGACCAGTGAAGAGGCGGGGCCACGAGCTATGAATCGACCCCTGGAACCACAATTAGGTAAGTACACTAACACACTGAACAGGCCAAGTGTCTTATCGACAAGTACCTTTGACAGAATGGTAACACCCACACACACACACACACACACACACATGTCATTACCTGCCATTCCTGCGGGACGAACCTAATGAAAAAATCCTGATATCTCTATATGCATTACCTGCTGGAACCTAGTTAATGAGCATACAGTGCTAGTTACGGCATTATGCCGGGTGAGCGCCCTTGCATAATGCCATGACGAAAATCAAAGGCCTACCATACAGGGGGATCTTTTTTCGTGAGTGCATTATGCAGGGTAGCAGCGATAGCATGACGTCACGGCCTGCCGCCACACTCCACAGTGACTCCTCATTGCTCACGTGGCTGCCGTGGTGAGAGGATGTGTTGCCCTTTTGCCTCTCATCCGCCCCATCTTTTGTCCGGTATTCCCTTTGGTTTTGGGGCTATACATGTTTGATTGTGGGTAAAATGAAGTCTTTAACACCTGAAACTATAGCCTAAATCATAGGGCTTCACAAAGCTGGGCACAAGAAGAAAGAAATAGTGGAGAATGTTGGTGTGTGATCATTCAGTGAGGAACTGGGTGCAGCGTTTCAAGGCTGGTGGCGGTGTCGAGTTACCGTCTGCCAAACCTCGGCCTGGCCCCTTGAAGAAAACATCTGTTCGTACCTTAACTGTGTTAAATAAACAGTTAGAGAGTACACCTAAGATAACTGCTAGAGAATTGAAAGAAAAGAACCCACATCTTCTCTCAGAGGTGTCTGTAAGAACTGTTAACAGACGTGTGTCAGAACTGGGCTACAGTAGTCACTGCCAGGTTAAGAAACCCATCCTCTACAAGCCACAGAAGAAACATAGGCTGGATTATGCAAAGAAATATCTTCATTGGACTCCTCAACAGTGGTCTGAAGTACTTTGGAGTGATGAAGCAACCTTCACCGTCACCTGTAACCGTGAGGGACATGTGTACCGACCCAGAGGTAGTGACCCGCTAGACCCACGCTACACCTGTGGGACCACCAAACACCCAGACTCGCTAATGGTTTCGGGGTGTTTCAGTGCTCAGAGTGTTGGTGAACTCATTGTGCTTCCCAAAAACGAGAATATGAACCAGTATAATTACCTGGAGTTATTGTGTGACAATTACCTGAGGCGTTTGACAAGTGTGGGGCTACAGTTTTTATGTAGGACGGTGCACCGTGTCATACCGCCAAATCTGTAGTTCAGTGGCTTAAGGACTGTGAAGTGAGGTTCTATAATGACTGGCCAGGCAATTTCCCAGACCTAAACCCTTTTGAGAACCTCTGATCAACAGTGAAACAAAGTTTACTGGACAAGGATATCAGTTCCATCCAGCGGCTGGAGGCTGCTCTACATGAGGCATGGAATAATATACCTCCACAAACCATCAAGAATTTGTGTGAGATTCTTCCTACACGGCTGAGAGACATGATTAAGCGTAAAGGACACAGCACCTAGTATTAAAACTTCAGTTAGTGTGCAAATATATATATATATATATATTAAAATCTTTCATGGTATGTGTTTGTATTTTGGTACATGTGTGGGGGAGGGGCAGCATAATGCCGTGACTAGAACTGTAGGTTATCCCTCGTATCCTGATAAGATCTTTTACCAACCCATCTTGACCACAAGATGCACTCTCTCTACTTCGTACACCCAGTACCCATCTTGCTCACTAGTACTCCAAAACACATCCACACAAACACACACTCACCCACACCCACCCACACAAACAGACACTCAATCACACTTATTCACACCTATACACACTCTCTCATATACCTATATGCACAGTCATTTATACACAACTTCTCAAAATAAGATCCACATAAGACATTGTAAACCCATCTCCCACTCAACCATATCACACCTAACTCAAGGCCAACATACACCATCTTGTTTGTTCATCTTCAATAAATATTCATGACACATAAACACAAAAAACTAAGACCCGAGAACAAAAAATAAATTATCACACCAACAAAACTATGTCTTACTTTTGGTGGTCATGTCATAGTAACATGTGTTACTTTTTGTGTTTGTGTCATGTTTTGGTGATGATGTGATAGTTTTTGTGTTCATGCTTTTGGTGGTCACGTCTTTACATTTTTTTTGGAAGTCATGTCGTATTTTTTGGTATTCATGTGTTGTTAGTTTTTGGTGTTCATATCTTAGTTATGGTGGTGGTGTTTTAAGCGTTCATGCCTTAGGTTTTGTGTACATGCTTCGATTGTCATGTCTTTATTTTTTAGTGTTCATGTTTTATTTATTTGGTTGTCTTGTAATAGTTTTGGGGATTGTTGTGTTAGTTTTTGGTGGTAATGTCTTAGGATTTGCTGGTTATATCTTAGCTTTTGGTAGTCATTTTAAAGAAACTGATTACGAATAATTTAATGAAAAGATAGGTTATTTCTATGGAAATTTGAAGAAAAATATTGGATTTTATGGTCTTGAGTTGGGTGGGATATGGTTGAGTGTGAGATGGGTTAACAATGGCTTATGTGGATCTTATTTTGAGGAGTTGTTTATAAATGCATGTGTATACAGGTGTTTGAGAGAGTGTGCATTTATGAGAATAAGGGTGTATGAGTGTACTCACCTAGTTGTGGTTGCAGGGGTCGAGTCACAGCTCCTGGCCCCGCCTCTTCACTGGCCGCTATTGGGTCACTCTCTCTGTGCCATGAGCTTTATCATACCTCTTCTTAAAGCTATGAATGGATCCTGCCTCCACTACATCGCTTCCCAAACTATTCCACTTCCTGACCACTCTGTGACTGAAGAAATACTTCCTAACATCCCTGTGATTCATTTGAGTCTTCAACTTCCAACTGTGTCCCCTTGTTGCTGTGTCCCATCTCTGGAACATTGTGTCTCTGTCCACCTTGTCAATTCCTCTCAGTATTTTATATGTCGTTATCATGTCCCCCTTATCTCTCCTGTCCTCCAGTGTTGTCAGGACCTCTCCTCGTAGGACATACTCCTTAGCTCCGGGACTAGTCTTGTTGCAAACCTTTGCACTTTCTCTAGTTTCTTTACATTCTTGGAAAGTTGTGGGTTCCAAACTGGTGCTGCATACTCCAATATGGGCCTAACGTACACAGTGTACAGGAGTCTGAACGATTTCTTATTAAGATGTCGGAATGCTGTTCTTAGGTTTGCTAGGCGCCCGTATGCTGCAGCAGTTATTTGGGTGATGTGCGCCTCAGGAGATCTGCCTGGTGTTATACTCACCCCAAGAACTTTTTCCTTGAGTGATGTTTGTAGTCTCTGGCCCCCTAGACTGTACTCCGTCTGCGGTCTTCTTTGCCTTTCCCCAATCTTCATGACTTTACACATGGTGGGGTTGAACTCCAGTTGCCAATTGCTGGACCAGGCTTGCAGGCTGTCCAGATCCCTTTGTAGTTCTGCTTGGTCCTCGTCCGATTGAATTCTTCTCATCAACTTCACATCATCTGCAAACAGGGACACTTCGGAGTCTATTCCTTCCGTCATGTTCAAAAATACCAGAAACAGCAATGGTCCTAGAACTAACCCCTGTGGAACCCCACTCGTCACAGGCGCACACATATTTACAATGATCATACATACATATTTTAAAGTGTGTAAATTTCCTAGGATAACCCTAAAAAGACAGACAAATGACTTATTTCCATTGGGGTCATTGTATTTCTTTTCTATATGGTGTATATCAGAGAAATTAACAAAGGATCTCTCGCCACGTACCATGACTCGCTGCTGTCTTCCTGACAGGTATTCCCTGATCCATTGGAGTGCCTTCCCTGTTATCCCTGCCTGGTCCTCCAGCTTTTACATTAATATCTTGTGTGGAACTGTATCAAACACCTTCTTACAGTCCAAGAAAATGCAATCTATCCACCCCTCTCTCTCTTGTCTTACTACTGTCACCCTGTCATAGAACTCCAGTAGGTTCGTGACATAAGATTTCCCGTCCCTGAAACCGTGTTGGCCGTCGTTGATAAGCTCATTTTTTTCTAGGTGTTTCACCACACTTCTCCTGATAATCTTCTCCATGACTTTGTGTGTACTCACCTAATTGTGGTTGCAGGGTCGAGACTCAGCTCCTGGCCGCACCTCTTCACTGACCGCTACTGGGTCCTCTCTCTCCCTGCTCCTTGAGCTTTATCATGCATCCACTATGTCGCTTTCTAGGCTATTCCACTTCCTGACAACTCTATGACTGAAGAAATACTTCCTAACATCCCTTTGACTCATAGGAGTCAACTTCCAACTTCAACTTCCAACTGTGACCCCTTGTTTCTGTGTCCCCTCTCTGGAACATCTTGTCTCTGTCCACCTTATCTATTCCTCGCAGTATTTTATATGTCGTTATCATGTCTTCCCTAACCCTCCTGTCCTCTAGTGTCGTCAGGCTGATTTTCCTTAACCTTTCTTCGTAGGACAATCCCCTTAGCTATGGGACTAGTCTTGTTGCAAACCTTTGCACTTTCTCTAATTTCTTGACGTGCTTGACCAGGTGTGGGTTCCAAACTGGTGCTGCATACTCCAGTATGGGCCTGACGTATATGGTGTACAGAGTCTTGAATGATTCCTTAGTGAGGTATTGGAATGCTATTCATAGGTTTGCCAGCCGCCCGTATGCTGCAGCAGTTATCTGATTGATGTGTGCCTCAGGAGATGTGCTCGGTATTATACTCAGCCCAAGATCTTTTTCTTTGAGTGAGGTTTGCAGTCTTTGGCCACCTAGACTATACTCTGTCTGCGGTCTTCTTTGCCCTTCCCCGATCTTCATGACTTTACATTTGGCAGGGTTAAATTCAAGGAGCCAGTTACTGGACCAGGCTTGTAGCCTGTCCAGGTCTCTTTGTAGTCCTGCCTGATCCTCGACTGATTTAATTCTTCTCATTAACTTCACATCATGTGCAAACAGGGACACTTCTGAGTCTATCCCTTCCGTTATGTCATTCACATATACCAAAAACAGTACAGGTCCTAGGACTGACCCTTGTGGAACCCCACTCGTCACATGTGCCCACTCTGACACCTCGTCATGTACTATGACTCGTTGTTGCCTCTCTGTCTGATATTCTCTGATCCATTGCAGTGCCTTTCCTGTTACGTGTGCCTGATCCTCTAGCTGTGTGTGTGTGTGTGTACTCACCTAATTGTGGTTGCAGGGGTCGTGTCATAACTCCTGGCCCCGCCTTTTCACTCGTCGTTACTAAGTCCGCTCTCCCTTCTCCATGAGCTTTGTCATACCTCTTCTTAAAGCTATGTATGGTGCCTATCTCCACTACCTCACTTCCCAGACTATTCCACTTCCTGACAACTCTTTGACTGAAGAAATACTTCCTAATCCCTGTGACTCATCTGAGCCTTCAACTTTTAATTATGACCCCTTGTTGCTGTGTCCCTTCTCTGGAACATCCTGTCTCTGTCCACCTCATCGATTCCTCTCAGTATTTTATATGTCGTTATCATATGATCCCCCCCCCAATCTTGTCCTCCAGTGTCGACAGGTCGAGTTCCCTTAACCTCTCCTCATAGGACATGTTCCTTAGCTCCGAGACTAGTCTCGTTGCAAACCTTTTCACTTTATCTAGTTTCACTTTATCTAGTTTCCTGGTGTGGGTTCCAAAGTGGTGCTGCATACTCCAATATGGGTCTTAGGTTCGTTAGTCGTCTATATACTGCAGCAGTTATTTGGTTGATGTGCACCTCAGGAAATGTGCTCGGTATTATACACTCTCCAAGATCCTTTTCCTTGAGTTAGGTTTGTAGCCTTTGGCCCATTAGACTGTACTCTGTGATCTTCTTTGGCCTTCACCAATCTTCATAACTTTGCGGCTAGTTGGTGGACCAGACCTGCAGCCTGTCTAGATCCCTTTGTAGTTCTGCCCGGTCCTCGTCCGACTGAAATCTCCTCAACTTCGCATCGTCTGCCAATAGGGACATTTTTGTGTCTGATGCTTCCGCCATGTCGTTCACATATACCAGAAACAGCACCGGTCATAGGAGTGACCCCAGTAGAACCCCGCTCATCACAGCCGCCCACTCTAGCACCTCATCACGTACTATGACTCGCTGATGCCTTCCCGTCACGTATTCTCTGATCCATTGCATTGCCTACCCAGTTATACCTGCCTTTTACCCTAATTTCTTGTGTGGAGCTGTATCAAACGCCTTCTTACAGTCGAAGAAAACGCATCCTATCCACCCCTCTCTCTCTCTCTCTCTCTCTTGTCTTACTGCTGTCACCTTGTCATTGAACTCTAGTAGGTTTGTGACACAGGATTTCCCGTGTCTGAATCAATTCTTGTTGTCGTTTATAAGCTCATTTTATTTTAGGTGGTCCACCACTCTTTTGATTATCTTCTCCGTGACTTTGTATAGTTGACAGTGACACTGGTCTGTAGTTTATTACTGCGAGTCGCTCTCCTTTTTTAAAAAACTGGGACTACATTTGCTCTCTTCCATACCTCAGGTAGTCGTCCAGTTTCGGTAGATGTGTTGTAGATTGTTGTTAGTGGTAAACAGAGCACCTCTGCTCCTTCTCTCAGGACCCACGGAGGGATGTTTTCTGGCCCTATCACCTTTCAGATATCTAGTTCGCTTAACAGCCTCTTCACCTCCTCGGTTGTATGTATCGTGCCCAGCACTTGTTGGTGTAGCCCACCTCTCTGACTTTCCGGAGTTTTTTCTGTCTCCACTGTGAATACTTCTTTGAATCTCATGTCGAGATTCACAAGATTCCCGAGCCTGTGTCATCTTGCTACTGCCGTAAGCCAAGCCATATTAACTCAGACTTTCTCAAACTTCAAATACGGTCTTCCACTGGTAGTAAGTCCAGGTTTCAGGAGCCTATAGTCAATATCGCACTAATACTAAACATCACATCTAACAAAGACAAAATGGAGGCCTTCATGGCCCCACTTTATTGTACAGATACAAGCGAAATATCAAGCAGAAAGACTGAATTTCCAATAGAGGTTATTACCTTTAAAGTTAAAGGCGTTCTTTTTTTAGAAGGAGTACTTCAAATCTGTAAATGAACTTCCTTAAATTTTTGAGTTTTATTAGAAGCTATGGAAAAGCGGTCTTTTCAGCTTCTCTAAGGAAAATTTAGTTTAAGAGCAAACACTTTACAGGTTACTTAAGTGTGGGCGTATTAGATGAATGTCCTATGAAAGAGGCACTAGTGCTTATTGGTAACGACGCCTCTTTTTCAAATTGTCCTGATCCTGTAGTTACCGTTGAATGCTCTACATTCTTACAGTTATGGCCGTAACTCGGCTATAACTGTGAGAATGCTGACCTTACCTTGGAAGACTCAGACCTAGGGTTGGACACGTTGTTTTACGAGGGAAAACTGGAGGCTGTTACAGTGAGGCATCTGTGGAAACAAAGAACATTATACATGGAGGAAAAAAGGCGAATGTACCGCATTATAATGGTGCCAACAACGTTGTGTTGATGTGACTCCTGCGATGAGAAGGTTGGAGGTGGTGGAGATGACGTGTTTGAGCGCAGTGTCCTTTCAATATTATGAAGAAACTGTGTGGCGTTACTTAAAATATTAATCAGAGAGGTGATGAGGTATTGTAGAGGTGGTTGGACATTTAGAGTAAATGGAGAAAAATAGAATGACTAGGAGGGTGCATAGATCTGGGGTGGAGGGACGGAGAGGTAGGGGTCGTCCTAGGAAAAGTTGGAGGTTTTGCAAGGGAGGGGCTTGGTCATTCGACAGGCTATTGTGAGCGTTTTACATAGGAGTGAACGGAGACAAATGACTTGTTTGGTTTTACATGCAGTTCGAGTGTGAGCAAAGTAACAATAATGAAGGGATTCAGGGGATATAGTTTTAGTCAGACTTGAGTCCTGGAGGTCGGAAGTTCTGTCGTGTCAGTATCATATATACACTTGTGTAGTGTATCTTTCCTTTTATACAGCTGGTCCCTTTGCGTGTGACGTCACGGTACCCGCTGACGTCAGAGGCTCAGCGCATGTGCACAGCCTCTCATAGGCACTCTCCCTCACTAACGTTAGACCTACAGGCGAGACAGACGGGTGGCTGGACTCTCCTTCACTTACTGTAAATATACCGTAACCATCCAACAAGGAGTATCTTTGACCTCCTATATATCTCTCCCAAGACCCACACGACAAGTGGTGAGCAGCTGTGTGCCGTAATTTTTATCGATTACGATGTTATAGAGAGATAGACTTCAAGCAAGCAAACAGCCTCCAGACCGACCACGTTACCAGCTCCTAAATCAAAGAAGTCTAAATATCTACAGTATCTCCTGGTCAGCTAAGTGCCTTACTTGTTAATTTTGCTAAAACCTACGAGGGGTTGACCCGGGTTTTGCAAATTCTGTACGAGTAAGCCAGTGAGGGGAGAGTCCCATTCAAGCCAGTAAAGCCACCCCCAGTTACGTCAGCCTAGGCTTAAGCCAGCTTCTACCTTGCTGTGCTAGTTTGTCACAAGATTCCAAGCCAGTCAATCTGTGTGAAAATATTCTACTAAGCCAGCAAGCCACTGCTGTCTGAGAAGTAAGCCACGTGAGTCCAAGCATTTATACCACCTTGTACTCCAGTGTATTGCTGTTCTGTGTACAATAACACCCCCGTGGTATTCCTGGGTTATTCAAGCCACCCTGGGTTAAGTTCATGTAAACGGCGTAAGCCACAGGCGCACGCGGGAAGCAGTGTGGGCTAACCCTACCAGCGACCACCCCCCCACCACCCACGCTAAGGCAGACGCCTTAACCACGTGCATCCACCCACACAAAGTATTAAGTGTGGATTATTTCACCCTTAACTGGGTCCTGCAAGCAGTTTATTGGCTACGAACCAGGTCGAGCGTCCTGAGTGTGTTTCTTCTGAACTGTTGTGCCAACTGTAAAAAAGCCTTGGTTCGTAGTTCAACGTTTATGCACATTACTCCTAGATATCTGCGCGTGTGGATCACCATCCTCCACCAGCCTCCACCAGCCTCCACCACCACGCTTCAGTCAAGTTTTACACCCTAGAGACATTTATTGTGTTGTTGTTTTATTTTTCAGATAATCTATAGACAATTTCGTGTGTTGAGACAATTTCTGCGAATTACATAAATTTTGAGTTATCCTAGGAAGTGTTCTGTGTTAAATTAATTATTTGCATTAATTTTTGATTTCACTAGTATTGTCTCTTGTTAGTTATTGCGTTATAATTTCTGTGAATTTCGTTGTGTTACTAAGTATGCAGTAAGTACAGTTTTGTTGAAGTTATCTTGTGTTCCAATATTCCATCAAGTAGTAATTTTTTAAAAGATTTTAATTTTTTTTTCCCCAGCATTACCCATGTGTTGTTGAATTTTCTGTTTTGTTTATTATTGTGTTCCACCAAGTGTACTATCCCAGAGTTATTTTTTTTTTATCTTACCCTTGTTTGTTAATGTTTTAATTGTGTAATTAATTAATTTTGCTTGCCCCAGTCACTACATATTGTTTTCTCCTCCAAGCAATTTTTAACATTTTACCAGTAATATTCCCTGCTAATTCTTATGTGTTGCAGTCAGTGTTATTTTTCCCTTGCACCTGCTATTGTTTTGTGTACTTGTTCTTTTTGTATAGTGCTAATGTGCCTTCATTTTGCAGATTAGACAAATAACTTACTGAAGATATTATTTTGCTACAATAATTACTTGTATATAGTCAACAAGAGCATGACTTTGTAGAGGCAGTAAGTTAACTGTTCTCTGCTTTGATGAGTATCTTCAGCTAATGTAAGTGTTCATACAATTTTATTGTCATTAATTTTTCATTTGTTTTCATGTGTTTGAACAATTTCACTCTTAAGTTTGTTTAAAGTCAGTGTTTTTAGTAAATTGTTCAGTAACTGTTGCATTGAGTTACCTTGCTTTGCTTGCAATTAAGAGTAAGAGTGTTCAAACTATTTTATTTCTAATATCTTGTGTTGTGTGAAAATAATTTACCCCAGTGTGAATTTTTTTCAATCAGTCATTCCTGAAATTGATTTTGTGTAAAGTAAATTCGCCAGTATTCACCTTGTTTTATCAATTTTGTTGTGTTTACTGCTCAAGTAACTTGTTATTTCCTAGAGTAATAAGTAATTATTCCAGTGAACTTCTAGAGATACAAGCAGTAAAGTTACTTTAATTTTTGCCAGTGAACAATTCTACCGAATTGTTTTATCAGATTGTTGCTAGTGCCATAAGCATTATTGAATTCTTTTAATTAATTGTGTATTTAATTCTTTTTATTGTGTTGCAATTTTGTTGATATTTAAATAAAAGAAAACTCATTTTGCTGTTCAAGTTAAAGCTAGATTGTTTTATCTTAGTGTGTTGAATTTTCTTGCCAAGTCAATTTCCAGTGAGTTATCTTTTCTTTAGTGTTATTGTGCTATTATCCGTGTTACTCATGCAGAATAGTTAATAATTACTATCAGTTAAGCTATATTGTGCCATATACTTGTGTAATTTTTGCTTTCAATTCGATTCTAGTTTATTTGCTCAGTCATGTCTCAAGTAAAGTCAAGTAGTAATGTGTTTGCTGCCAGTCGAGGCATTGAAGTTCTAGTAACCATGTGCGATAATACTGTGTGTATGGCCATTCAGCGCCATAATGATAATGAGTCAGTAAACAGCCCTCATAGTCCCTTAATGACTGAAAGACAGTCTCTAGCCTTTGAACAATGTGTTTGTTCTTCCAGCTTGTATCAGAGAATTGCCAGAGTGATGCGGAATGTGAAGTTTAGATTAGTTCTTGTAGAAAGTATGTGTTTTACTTGTTAACGTAGCCGAGCGGTCAAGGTTCTAGTATTACTGTCACTCCTGTCTGTAATTCAGCCCCTACAATATCTTGCATGCAAGATAGCGTTCAGATGCCTAGGGTGCCGGAGGTATCCCGGACCGCCTTGAGTACTGAGTCTATCCTTGCATTGTTGCTAGTTCAAGTAGTAGTTCCTCTCCAGGGGACGCTTTGTTGAAGAAAGACTATTTGAAAGAGTTATAGCATCTCTCGCTGATGCAAAAGTAATTGCAGAAAGCCGTTTCTGTTGCTAGTGTATTCACTAGAGTGCCAGTTGTTGTCCCTCGTGTTCCAGATAGTGTTCCTTCCAGTTGACAGTAAGCCTTTGCAGAGTAAAGTGTCGTGTGTCGAGTAATTCTTACCTGCAGTAAGAGATAGTGAGAGCCGTTCTCCTTTGCTCATACTTTGTGTCATTGAGCTAACTATTTCAACCGGGGAGAGATCCATCCACTCCACCGAGCCTGTTTATTCCTCCAGTAGGAAAGTGATTATAAGTTAATCAAAACCGAGTTGTTCATTCCTCCAGTAGGAAAGTGATCATAAGTTGTGAGCTAAAGATAGAAAATTAGAAAATCCAGTTTAGAACCGAATTATTGACTGTGTGTTTTGTTATTAGATTTCCAGTATCTAGCAAGATGTTTGTGTGTTCAAGTCCTCTCTGAGTTCTGAGTTTTAACAGTATAACCCGTGTTAGCCGAGTTTATCTTTCCTGTTAAAACTTCTTCCCTGTAAACATTTATTCTTCCTCAGAAGCCGAAGAGTGCATGAATACACATCCGATTGATCGATCAAATTTGCAATTGTATTATATATAATCCATTATATCTAGATCCATTAAATTTCTCTTATGTACCATTAACTCAATAAGTGCGAGAGTAAGATTAATCTTGATCAGTTCAAAGTTATAATGTGTTTGCTATTGTATAGATTCATCCAGTACCACCTGTCTGTTCAGCCTATAGAGTTGTATAGTATGCCGAGACGTCATACGATAACATGGCCGAGCTGTCGTGTCAGTATCATATATACACTTGTGTAGTGTATCTTTCCTTTTATACAGCTGGTCCCTTTGCGTGTGACGTCACGGTACCCGCTGACGTCAGAGGCTCAGCGCATGTGCACAGCCTCTCATAGGCACTCTCCCTCACTAACGTTAGACCTACAGGCGAGACAGACGGGTGGCTGGACTCTCCTTCACTTACTGTAAATATACCGTAACCATCCAACAAGGAGT
Organism: Cherax destructor; assembly: GCA_009830355.1. Classification (NCBI taxonomy): domain Eukaryota; kingdom Metazoa; phylum Arthropoda; class Malacostraca; order Decapoda; family Parastacidae; genus Cherax; species Cherax destructor. The sequence continues at coordinate 81,832 of WNWK01004591.1, read as the reverse complement.
ATCTTTGACCTCCTATATATCTCTCTCAAGACCCACGCGACAGTTCGTTGCCTTCAATCTAAAGGATGGGTCGGGGATCATGCAGTTTCTTGGGAAGCCAGTGATTGAGTGATGAAAGTGTTTCTTTTTTATCGGGTCACTCTACCTAGGTGGGAGAAGGCCGGTGTGTAGAAACTAAATAGCATCAAAACAATCAGTCGACAACTAGGAAACCCAGATAATAGTAATAGTGCTAGAGGTAAGTGATTATATTAGTTGTAGCAGAATTGGTGGAAACCAGAAATACCCCACTGGTACACACAGCTGTGTGAAAGACAGTATCCACGACGACCAGGAACATTATTAATTAGGAAGATATTGTGGCAGCCGAAGCCTTCCACTCACATACATCTCTCCAGTAAATTTTATGCTGTTTTATCAAAGTGGCTAAAGACAGTGCAGGATGATGAGTGAGCGTTCTGTTTTTCGACTTTTTTTATTTATACACCTAGATAACACTCGTTTGTGTATAATACATATTATCCACAATCTCTGTGTAGACTTCCGTGTTTACCATGTACTCCTGTGTACTGTTTACTAAGACTATGGCGATCACCAGTCGGTGCCACAAACAACTTGATGGAAATACTGCACAAAGAAAAATATTTTTATTTTTTAAATTCACTCTGGACAATTGGTTTTGTTGTTTGTAAAGTCTTAACGGGATTAGATTTAACTCTCGGTGTATATAGAATAAAATATACGCACCTTTGGATGAATGTACCATGCATAGCTCTCTTGATCGTTATTAGTTTTACCATTCCCTTTGGCATTTTCTGTATGGTGGGACGCCCCTTGTCCGTGTTTCTCTTATATTGTTGCCTACATGGTTGTCCGTAGCCATCACGTACATCGTTGTCCGTAGCCATCTCGTACATCGTATTCCGCAGCTCTCCCCTTCTTCATTGTAATGATATTCAGTACTATCAGTTTGATGAATGACATTCATTCGCAACACATTGATATATTTATTTCCGAAATGTCTCGACTACACAGAAGGCTTCTTCACAGTCGAACAGAGAGCTCTCAAAGACCTGAGATAGGAGTAGTCTAGAGGTAAACATGGCATCTCATCTCTCCACTGCCTCTGCAGTCTTCAGTTTTAGTCATCACTTAATTCAACCGAAGAAACCAAGTCTGCAATCAAAACATTTTGCAAAATAAAGATACGAAAAGTTGGTTGTGTAAAATAGATCAGCCTTCATATGCAGCGTTGTCAGCAGCCGCCACATACATCGATGTCAGAATCCTCAATATATATCATTGTCAGCATGAACCATATACATCATTGTCACATACTTCGTAGTCAGCAGAGCTCAAATACATCGTTGTCAGCATCGCTCACATCGTTGTCAGCATAGGTCAAATACATCGTTGTCAGAAGAGCTCATATACATCGTTGTTACGCCGAAATGAGAAATGTAAAACATAACTTTCATATTTGTTCATCTATCTAATATTACATTGCAATTATCTTCGTTAATAGCTAAAATGAGGGTAATCAGCTTTATAACATTATATATTCATTTTTCCCATTACCATTATATGTATATATTTACATGATGAATTATTTTGGCTAGGCAATAGATCGTTCACCATGAGGACGACCAGTTAATGATCGTGTGGCCATTCACCTCTAAATTACTCGCCTGGCGAGAGCTGACGTCAGGTGTGAGTAATTGTAACACTTTCACTTAGTAGAAGCTCTCTTCTGTGTTTAAGACTCTCATTACTCTGGTCGGATTATAAGTTGTTAAATTTTGATAGTCTCTGGGGATAGAGACTCTGACATCCAGAATGGATGTCATTGTAAATTGTATATAATTTATAAGTCTGTTAAGTGTTTGTATGTAATTGATAAGTAAAAGGTACCATTAAAATACCCTAAGACCATAACGTAATATTTAATCACAAAAGATTTAATTATATCATCATATATAATTTCTCATTACGATTTCCAATGAGTATATTTCTTACTGAAGATCCCCTAGACTCGTGCCAAATACTTTACATATCCTATGGAATATCGTAATAATCATTGTCAGCAGAGCTAATACATCGTTGTCAGCAGAGGTCATACATCGTTGTCAGCAGAGCTCATACATCGTTGTCAGCAGAGCTCATACATCGTTGTCAGCAGAGCTCATACATCGTTGTCAGCAGAGCTCATACATCGTTGTCAGCAGAGCTCATACATCGTTGTCAGCAGAGCTCATACATCGTTGTCAGCAGAGGTCATACATCGTTGTCAGCAGAGCTCATACATCGTTGTCAGCAGAGCTCATACATCGTTGTCAGCAGAGCTCATACATCGTTGTCAGCAGAGCTCATACATCGTTGTCAGCAGAGGTCATACATCGTTGTCAGCAGAGGTCATACATCGTTGTCAGCAGAGGTCATACATCGTTGTCAGCAGAGCTCATACATCGTTGTCAGCAGAGCATCATCGTTGGAGTCATCATCGTTGTCAGCAGAGGTCATACATCGTGTCGTAAAAGGCAGAGGCTCATACATCTTCGAGCTCATCGTTGTCAGCAGAGGTCATACATCGTTGTCAGCAGAGCTCATACATCGTTGTCAGCAGAGCTCATACATCGTTGTCAGCAGAGCTCATACATCGTTGTCAGCAGAGCTCATACATCGTTGTCAGCTGAGCTCATATATAGAATCAGCTCAAAACAGTATCCTGCAGGAGAAAGCACAACTAAGGGACATACCGAAGTACCAGAGGGTGTACTTGGACCGCGACAGAATACAAGAAGGGAGGCAGAAACTGAAAGAGAGGGTACAAAGACGCAAGGAGGAACGAGAGGCAAAGACGGAGATGAGGAGAACCGAGACTCAAGAGGAAGAACAAATACAACCTCCCTCAGAACCACCTACAGAAGGACCTCAACATTGACAACCCCAATGCAACCAAACAATCTAACCCAAAACCCACACACTATACCCTCTGCCCCACCCCCTCATTACAAACTCCACCCCCACAGAAACCAACCATAGTTCCCCGCCAGGTCTCCCACTCCCCCAACCCCAAAGTTCTCCCCAGACCACAGTTTTAGAAAAGAAATTGAAAATTTGGTATACGAATGCAGATAGAATAACAAATAAATGTGAAGAGTGGCATTAAAAAATTAAGAAGACGTCCCCAGACATCATAGCAGTCACAGAAACGAAACTTACCGGGATGATAACAGACGCAATCTACCCACCCGGATATCAGATCCTGAGGAAAGATAGAGGGAGCAGAGGGCGAGGAGGAGTTGCACTACTCATTATAAACCGATGGGGATTCGAGGAAATTGGTGTAAGGGACTACATAGCAGGTACAATTCAGTCTGGGGAACATAAGATAGTCATTGCAGTGATGTATAACCCACCACAGAACTGCAGGAGGCCAAGAAGAAGAATATGAAGAGAGCAACAGAACAATGGTGGACACACTAGCTGAGGTAGCAAGAAGAGCTCACACGGGTAGAACAAATTTACTAGTTATGGGCGATTTCAATCACAAGGACATTGACTGGGAAACCCTGGAGCCACATGGGAGTCCCGAAATATGGAGAGCCAAGATGATGAATGTGGTACTGGAAAACCCTGTGCATCAACATGTCAGGGACACTACCAGAGACAGAGGGGAGGATGGACCAGCAAGACTAAACCTCGTGTTCACCATGAGTAGCTCTGACATTGAGAACATCACATATGAAAGGCCCCTTGGAGCCAGTGATCACGTGGTTCTGAACTTTGAATACATAGTAGAGTTACAAGTGTAGAGGGTAACAGGAGTAGGATGAGAAAAGCCAAACTACAAAAGGGGGGACTACACAGGTATGAGGAACTTCCTGCAGGAGGCTCAGTGGGAAAGAGAATTGGTAGAAAAGTCAGTAAATGAAATGATGAACTACATAACAACAAAATGCAAGGAGACAGAGGAAAGGTTTTGTTCTCAAGAGCTACAGAAATAATGGGAAAACCAGAACGAGCTCTTGGTTTACCAAAGAGGTGTAGGGAGGCAAAAACTAAGTGCACGAAAGAATGGAAAAAGTACAGAAGACAAAAGACTCAGAAAAAAAAAGAGTAGTCGAAGAGCCAGAAACGAGTATGCACAGATAAGGAGGGAGGCTCAGCAACAGTACGAAAACGACATAGCATCAAAAGTCAAGTCTCAGCCAAAGTTGTATAGCCACATCAGGCTATACAACATGATTACCTGGTCCTTGACCAGGTAATCAGGCTGAGAAAAGAAGGTGAGGAGCTCACAAGAAATGACCAAGAAGTATGTGAGGAGCTCAACATGAGATTTAAGGAAGTATTTACAGAGGAGACAGAAAGGACTCTGGGAAGTCAGAACAGGGAGTACACCAACAATGGATATACCAACGAGTGTTGGATGAAATACACACAACCGAGGAGGAGGTGAAGAAGCTGCTAAGTGACCTTGATACCTCAAAGATGGTGGGACCGGACAACATCTCTCTGTGAGTCTTTAGAGAGGGAGCAGAGACGCTGTGTGTGCCACTAACCACAATTTTCAACACATTCATTAAAACTGGGCAACTACCTGAGGTATGGAAGACTGCAAATGTAGTCCCATTTTTAAGAAAGGAGACAGACACGAGGCACTAAACTATAGACCAGTGTCACTGACATGTATAGTATGCAAAATCATGGAGAAGATTATCAGGAGGAGAGTGTTGGAACAACTAGAACGGAACAAGCTTATAAATGACAACCAGCACGGATTCATGGAAGGCAAATCCTGTGTCACAAACCTACTGGAGTTTTATGACAAGGTAACAGAAGTAAGACAAGAGAGATAGGGGTGGGTAGATTTCATTTTCTTGACTACAAGAAGGCCTTCGACACAGCTCCTCACAAGAGATTAGTGCAAAAGTTAGAGGTTCAAGCACATATAACAAAAGGGGCACTGTAATAGATCAGAAAATATCTGACAGGGAGGCAACAACGAGTCATGGTAAGTGACGAGGTATCAGAGTGGGGGCGCCTGTGACAAGTAGGGTTCCACAGGGGTCAGTCTTAGGACCTTGAAGTTGAAGTTGAAGACTTAGATGAATCAAAGAGATGTTAGGAAGTATTTCTTTAGTCATAGATATGTCAGGAAGTGGAAAAGTCTGGCAAGTGACGTAGTGGAGGCAGGAACCATACATAGCTTTAAGACGAGGTATGATAAAGTTCGTGGAGCAAGGAGAGAGAGAACCTAGTAGCGATCAGTGAAGAGGCGGGGCCAGAAGCTATGTCTCGACCCCTGCAACCACAAATAGGTGAGAACAAATAGGTTAGTACATCGTCGTCAACAGAGCTCATGCATCGTTGTCAGCATAGGTCAAATACACCATTGTCAGCAGAGGTCATACATCAAAAATAAACACAAAAGCAGTATAATGTGATCTTTTATTGAAAATATTTGGCCCACGCAGTGGGCTATATCTAGTCACAAACAGATCTGTTTGTGACTAGATAAAGCCCACTGCGTGGGCGAAACGTTGTCAATAAAGGATCACATTATACTGCTTACGTGTTTATTTTTCTATTGTGTCGGTATTTTATACCATTTATTTCCAGAGCTCAAATACATCGTTGTCAGCATCGCTTTCATCGTTGTCAGCAGAGGTCAAATACATCGTTGTCAGCAGAGCTCATAAACATCGTTGTCAGCAGATCTCATAAACATCGTTCTCAGCAGATCTCATAAACATCGTTGTCAGCAGAGCTCATAAACATCGTTGTCAGCAGAGCTCATAAACATCGTTCTCATCAGAGCTCATAAACATCGTTGTCAGCAGAGCTCATAAACATCGTTGTCAGCAGAGCTCATAAACATCGTTCTCATCAGAGCTCATAAACATCGTTGTCAGCATAGTTCATAAACATCACTGTCAGCAGAGCTCATAAACATCGTTGTCATCAGAGCTGACATGATCTTTGTTGTATGGCAGGAAGAGCTGAGCATCATTAATTCTTGACTTGATAAAGTTCTAGCGGCTGTCTTCCAATCAAGACAACAGTTCTATCATCCAACAAAAACAACAGTTCTGTCATCCATCCAAGACAACAGTTCTGTCATCCAATCAAGACAACAGTTCTATCATCCAACAAAAACAACAGTTCTGTCATCCATCCAAGACAACAGTTCTGTCATCCATTCAAGACAACAGTTCTGTCATCCAACCAAGACAACAGTTCTGTCATCCAACCAAGACAACAGTTATATCATCCAACAAAGACAACAGTTCTGTCATCCATCCAAGACAACAGTTCTGTCATCCAATCAAGACAACAGTTCTGTCATCCAACAAAGACAACAGTTATGTCATCCAACCAAGACAACAGTTCTATCATCCAACAAAGACAACAGTTCTGTCATCCAATCAAGACAACAGTTCTGTCATCCAACCAAGACAACAGTTCTATCATCCAACAAAGACAACAGTTCTGTCATCCATCCAAGACAACAGTTCTGTCATCCAATCAAGACAACAGTTCTGTCATCCAACAAAGACAACAGTTCTATCATCCAACAAAGACAACAGTTCTGTCATCCATCCAAGACAACAGTTCTGTCATCCAACCAAGACAACAGTTCTATCATCCAACCAAGACAACAGTTCTGTCATCCAACAAAGACAACATTTCTATCCTCCAACCAAGACAACAGTTCTATCATCCAACAAAGACAACAGTTCTGTCATCCATCCAAGGCAACAGTTCTGTTAAATTAGACACATATGCAACACAGTGTTGCATATGTGTCTAATTTAACACTTGTCGGTTCTTTGAACCATTCATCTACATCCTGTCTGACACAGCAACATCTTGAGATCTTGATACAAACGAATTCTTCAACACTTGTCCAACCTTAGGACGAAGACCTACTTCGACTAGTGGATGGTACCACTATGACTCCGCCTCCTCCTGCTTCGTCTCACCTGTCTACAGTATATAAGAAACTTCTATTTGCCCTATGCTGTACTTGCTTCAAGATTGATGGACTGAACACATCGACTCCAGGCCGAGGGACTGATTACCTCAAACTCCTCCTATCCTTTCACCTTTCTACTTTGTATTGGACTGATGAAGCCACTGTGTGGCGAAACGTTTTCCTCAATAAAGATACCCAAGTGTTGCATATGTGTCTAATTTAACAACTTGGTGGTTCTTTGAACCATTCATCTACAACAGTTCTGTCATCTATCCAAGACGACAGTTGGTCATCCATTCTAGAGGACAGTTCTGTCATCCATTCTAGAGGACAGTTCTGTCATCCATTGAAGACAACAGTTCATTCAACCATCTAAGATGACACTTCGGTCATCCATCTAAGATTTCAGTCCTGCCATACATCTAAGATTTCAGTCCTGCCATCATCTAAGACGTCAGTCCTGCAATCCATCTAAGACGACAGTTCTTTCATCCATCCAAGGCGATACTTGTGTCATCCGTCCAAGACGACGATCTTTGTCATACGTGAAGGACCATTGTTGTGTCATACATCAACGACCACTGTTGTGTCATACATCAACGACCACTGTTGTGTCATACATCAACGACCACTGTTGTGTCATACATCAACGACCACTGTTGTGTCATACATCAACGACCACTGTTGTGTCATACATCAACGACCATTGTTGTGTCATACATCAACCACCACTGTCGTGTCACATCAACGACCAAAAATTCAATTTCAATAACACATTCAAGACACATTCCATTAAGAAAAAGAAAGAGAAGATGTAAAATAGAAAGAGAGAGATGCTCCCTATACAGACAAAGGCAAAGAATCACAGAGCTGCTGAAAGGGCCAATATATCTGAAATACGAAGGGAGGCACTGGTCAGTGAAATTGCAAATATCGAACTTAAGCTGAAGGAATCTTACAGGAGACAAGAATCGCAGGAAGAACTAAAAGCCATAAGGGAAATTGAAAAAAAAAATACTTCATCTCTTATGCCAAATCTAAGGGAAAAACAACATCCAGTATTGGGCCCCTGCTTAGGCGGGATGGGTCATACAAAGATAACAGCCAAGAAATTAGTGAGATACTAAAGTCCCAATATGACTCAGTGTTCAGCGAGCCGCTGCCCAGACTAAGAGTCGACAATCCAAATGAATTCTTTATGAACGAGACCCAAAATTTGGTCATCTCAAAAATCTCAGATATTATCCTAACTCCACAAGACTTTGAAAAGGCAATAAATGACATGCCCATGCACTCTGCCCCAGGCCCAGACTCATGGAACCCCGTGTTCATCAAGAATTGCAAGAAGCCCTTGTCGCATGCCTTCAGCATTCTATGGAGAGGGAGCATGGACACAGGGGTCATCCCACACTCACTAAAAACAACAGACATAGCCTCACTCTACGAAAGTAAAGCAAATGCAAAGAACTACAGACCGGTAGCACGAACATTCCATATTATGAAAATCTTTGAGAGGGTTCTAAGAAGCAAGATCGCCAACCACCTAGATACCCATCAATTGCACAACCCAAGGCATCACGGGTTTAGAATAGGTCGCTTCTGCCTGTCCCAGCTACTGGACCACTATGACAAGGTCTTGGATGCTGTAGAGGATAAACAAAATACAGATGTAGTATACACAGACTTTGCAAAAGCTCACAAATTGCGTGATAAACGAATAACAGGAAAAGTTGGTAGATGGATCTATAACTTCCTGACAAACAGAACACAAATAGTAATAGTAAACAGAGTAAAGTCTGAGGCAGCTATGTTGAAAAGCTCTGTTCCACAAGGCACAGTACTCGCTCCCATTCTATTCCTCATCCTCATATCTGACATAGACAGAGATGTAAGCCATAGCTCCGTGTCTTCCTTTGCGGATGACACCCGGATTGCCATGGCAGTGACCTCCATCGATGACACCGCAAGACTCCAAGCGGACATTAACCAAATCTTCAAATGGGCCACTCAAAGCAATATGAAGTTCAATGAGGAGAAATTTCATCTACTCAGATAGGGAAAATTTGAGGAAATTAAAAATATATCAGGGTATACGACAAACTCTAACCATACAATAGAGCGAAAAAGTAATGTGAAGGACCTATGAAAGATAATGTCAAAGGATCTCGCCTTCAAAGACCACAACAATGTATCTACCGCATCTGCTAGGAAAATTATAGGATGGATAATAAGAACCATCAAAACTAGGGACTCCAAGCCCATGATGATTCTCTTCAAATCGCTTGTTCTCTCTAGGCTGGAATACTGCTGTACACTAACGGCCCCTTCAAGGCTGGTGACATTGCTGACCTGGAGAGTGTACAAAGAACTTTCACGGCACACATAAGTACGATAAGGCACCTAAATTACTGGGAACGGTTGAAGGTCCTTGATATGTATTCCCTGGAACGCAGGCGAGAGAGATACATGATAATATACACATGGTAAACCCTAGAGGAATTAATACCAAACTTGCACACGAAAATCACTCCCTATGAAAGCAAAAGACTCAAGAGGAGATGCAACATTCCCCCATTGAAAAGCAGGGGTTCCACGAGTACACTGAGAGACAACACAATAAGTGTCAGGGGCCCAAGACTGTTCAACTGCCTCCCAGCATACATAAATGGGATTACCAATAGACCCCTGGCTGTCTTCAAGAAGGCGCTGGACAGGCACCTATAGTCAGTACCTGACCAACCGGGCTGTGGTTCTGACGTCAGTCTGCGTGCGGCCAGCAGTAACAGCCTGATTAATCAGACCCTGATTCACCATGAGGCCTAGTCTCAGACCGAGCCGCGGGGACGTTGACCCCCGAAACCCTCTGCAGGTAAACTTCAGGTAAATCATTGTCGTGTCACATCAACGACCACTGTCTTACACATCCTATCGAGTCCCTCAAGATCTTTACTTCTCCTTTTCATTTCTCTCTTAATTTTGACGTTACTTCCCTTTACACGCGTTGTCCAACAAGTTACGTTATTCTTTTCCCTGACAAGTACTGGTACCAGGTATCCTGGTGAAATTCCTCTTTGCCATGACACGAGTTGTCAACCTTGTGAAGCTTTAATATCCCTTGACTCGTTGTGATCACGTTTTGACCACATTGTGAGCTTATTCCGTTCCCTGACATATGTTGACCCCTTGTTAACATTAAACCATATCACGGGCGGGGATAGAACCCGCGATCAGAGAGTCATAAAACTCCAAACTGTCGCGTAAGCCACTGTGCCAGCTGACTACAATAAGATCCATCCAACTAGGTATATATATACACCATAGGAAGGTTAGCATAGGCACCACATGGACCACAAATGCAAGTTTTTACAGAACATTTTAGTTAAACCCTCGTTATAGAGGAGTCGAGTTGTCTGATGGTTTCATCTAAGTACGTTGTCCATGAGGTATAGCTCTAGGTCTTGCTGCTGGTGCAACCTGGGACGTGGAAGATGTAGTAGATGTAACAGCAAGTGCATAGACAGCTGTTACTCGAGTTCTACACAAATCTGTTTTCAGATTTCTACGACACCAAAAAAAAACTTTACGTGTTCGTGCTAGCTAAATTATTTGTAATAGTTTTATTATCTCTCACGGTTAATATGCGTGAATTTTGTTGCCTTTTTCTGCAGAAATTGCTCGATTTACATGCTCGCTTATTTTGTAATTATTTTTCTGGCCTAATTTGATAGTTAAAATTAATAGGACTTTCATAACACATCCAAGTAATGTGTTGAAAACATCAGCTAATTGTTTTCGTCCTTAACAGGAATCGTCCAGTCTTACATGAAGCTTTTTTACTAATTTTGTTTCACGGTTTTTTCTATAAGTTCTTTTTCATCGTTTTAATATTGAAAAGAACGATTTTCTTTTAACACGGAAATACCTAAACACGAGGTGATATTTCTACTCTTCGTATTGCTTAACCCAGTAATGGATACACATTAGTTTGATAGTAGTTGATAAATTTTCATGATATTTCTCTTCATTGTTAATACTAATAGCGTACTAGCCATCTCTGTGACGTTCTATAAAATTATATAAAACTATTTGGCTAATCAAAGCAAAATACGTTTTATACTAACAAATCGATGCAACATTACTCATGTGTGTGTTTTGTGTCACCTTGGATGCAAACTTGCATCATTTTTGGTGCAGATAAAGGCCTATACCGTGCAACTAGAGCACTTTATACACTCGAAGGCTCCAGCCAGTGGTCCTGTCATGCACTATTCATCTAAAAAATTGTGATGGTCTAGTTTTCTTGAGTCCTTTAAGTGGCATTACATTTCAAGATTCTTCCGACAGTCAGTCAACTGGGTACCATTAAATCTTACGTATCATAACCCCCTATTTCTTCTTGTATACTTATGTGAGATTATTTGTTGTCTAATGATCGACTCCTCCCATGAAGATTCTGTAATTCTTTACCTCCACTGGTTGAGGGTGTTAAACAGTACTCTTCTGTTCCATTGAATACTTCTGTATTGTCCCAATTTTTTGATGATTTCGAAATTGGATATGACAGAGATATCTTTGTATTTGATCATCGTTACCGAATTTGAGATACCACCTCTATACCACCTTTGTTCTTCTTCGCAACGGATGCTTTCTTGAAAAGACTGCATATTCTATTTCTGTTTTTTTCTGGGAGTACCAGTAACAAAAATAGAGACAAAGCTGAAGGGGGTAGGCGAGTTTCAGTGGGGAGAAATAAATGGGATTAAGTCAGGAATATCTGAGAGAGTTAGAGCTAAGGAAGGGGTAGCAATAATGTTGAAGGATCAGTTATGGAGAGAGAAGAGGGAATATCAATAAATAAATTCAAGGATTATATGGATTAAAATAAGGGTCAGATGCGATAAGTGGGTTATAATACGTGTGTATGCACCTGGAGAAAAGAGAAGTGTAGAGGAAAGAGAGAGATTTTGGGACATGTTAAGCGAGTGTGTAGGAACTTTTGAGCCAAGTGAGAGAGTAATCGTGGTAGGGGACCTAAATGCTAGAGTAGGAGAAGCGTTTAGAGAGGGTGTGGTAGGTAAGTTTGGGGTGCCAGGTGTAAATGATAATGGGGAGCATTTGATTGAACTTCGAAAAGAAAGGGGTTTGGTTATAGGTAACACATATTTTAAGAAAAAGAAGATAAATAAGTATACAAGATATGATGTAGGGCGAAATGGCAGTAGTTTGTTGGACTACATATTGGTAGATAAAAGACTGTTGGGTAGACTTCAGGATGTACATGTTTATAGAGGGGCCACAGTGAGAGTAAAAGGTAGTAAAAGGTAGATGGGATACAAGGAGAATGGAAACAGCAAGTAAGATATAAATGAAGATTTATAATCTAAAGGAGGAGGAAGTTAGGGTAAGATATAAACAACTGTTGGAGTACAGATGGGTTAGTTAGAATATAGGCAATGGGGTAGAAGAGGTATGGAGTAAGTTTAAGAATAGAGTGCTCAGCAGAAGTTTGTGGTTATAGGAGAGTGGGTGCAGAAGGAAAGAAGAGCGATTGGTGGAATGAGGATGTAAAGAGAGTAGTAAGAGAGAAAAAGTTAGCATATGAGAGGTTTTTACAAAGTAGAAGTGATGCAAAGAGGGAGGAGTATATGGAGAGAAAAAGAGAGGTTAAGAGAGTGGTGATGCAATGTAAAAAGAGAGCAAATGAGAGGTTGGGTGAGATGTTATCAACAAATTTTGTTGAAAATACGAAAAAGTTTTTAAGTGAGATTAAGAAGTTGAGAAAGCCTAGGGAAAGAATGGATTTGTCAGTTAAAAATAGGAGAGGAGAGTTATTAAATGGAGAGTTAGAGGTATCGGGGAGATGGAGGGAATATTTTGAGGAATTGTTAAATGTTGATGAAGACAGGGAAGCTGTGATTTCGTGTATAGGGCAAGGAGGAATAACATCTTATAGGAGTGAGGAAGAACCAGTTGTGAGTGTGGGGGAAGTGCGTGAGGCAGTGGGTAGAATGAAAGGGGGTAAAGCAGCTGGAATTGATGGGATAAAGACAAAAATGTTAAAGGCAGGTGGGAATATAGTTTTAGAGTGGTTAGTGTTTTTATTTAATAAATGTATGGAAGAAGGTAAAGTACCTAGGGACTGGCAGAGAGCATGCATAGTTCCTTTGTATAAAGGCAAAGGGAACAAAAGAGAGTGTAAAAATTATAGGGGAATAAGTCTGTTGAGTATACCTGATAAAGTGTATGGTAGAGTTATTATTGAAAGAATTAAGAGTAAGACGGAGAGCAGGATAGCAGATGAACAAGGAGGCTTTAGGAAGGGTAGGGGGTGTGTAGACCAAGTGTTTGCAGTGAAACATATAGGTGAGCAATATTTAGATAAGGGTAAAGAGGTGTTCGTGGCATTTATGGATTTTGAAAAGGCATATGATAGGGTGGATAGGGGGGCAATGTGGCAGATGTTGCAAATGTATGGAATAGGAGGTAGGTTATTGAAAGCGGTGAAAAGTTTTTACGAGGATAGTGAGGCTCAGGTTAGAGTATGTAGGCGAGAGGGAGATTATTTCCCAGTAAAAGTAGGCATTAGACAATTATGTGTGATGTCTCCGTGGTTGTTCAATATATTTATAGATGGAGTTGTAAGAGAAGTGAATGCTCGGGTGATGGCAAGAGATGTGGGGTTAAAAGATAAAGAATCTAACACAAAGTGGGAGTTGTCACAGTTGCTCTTTGCTGATGACACTGTGCTTTTGGGGGATTCTGAAGAGAAGTAGGGTATGTAAAAGAAGGGAATTAAAAATTAATATCGGAAAGAGTAAGGTGATGAGGATAAGAAAAAAAATAGACAATGGGAGATTGGATATGAGATTGGAGGGAGAAAGTATGGAGGAGGTGAATGTGTTCATATATTTGGGAGTGGATGTGTCAGCAGATGGGTCTATGAAGGACGAGGTGAATCATAGAATTAAAGATAATAAAAATGTGAGTGGTGCACTGAGGAGCTTGCGGAGACAGAGAACTTTATCCATGAAAGCATTGATGGGAATGTATGAGAGTATAGTTATACCAACACAAGTATGGGTGTGAGACATGGGTTGTGAATGTTGCAACAAGGAGAAGGCTGGAGGCAGTGGAGATGTCGTGTCTGAGGTCAATGTGTGGCGTGACTATAATGCAGAGAATCCGTATTCCCCTATTTCTTTATTATCTGTTAAGTTCATTTGCTCCCCAGACTTTCTCCATTTATTAATTACTCAATGAAATATTTTCCTGATTCTCAGCAAAAAAAAATGCTAATGAAATCTCATTCATTATATCCGATTTTTCTTATACAATCTCTCACTATTCGTTTAACCTCTCCTTTTTTACTTCATATACTGTGTCTTTCGTATAGCATTCTGTCATTAATATTATTAAAATCAAAACTGAGCGCTAAACACACCAGGGGTTTAGCACTAATTCTAACATTGAAAAACCTCTCTTATGTTAATTTTTCTTCCTAACCACACCTTTCACCTCATCATTCCACCAATTCTTCTTGCCATCCTCTTATAATCAGACATCTGCAGTACACTCAGACACTTGTTTCATGAAATTACTCTATATGTGTCTGAGCTCATTATCAGCAGCCCCTACCCTGCGCTTCTTCCACTATATCGTGTCTCCTAGTAACTGTCTCCATTAGATACTTTGCTTTCATTTCACTCTTCCCATCAACCTTTTAATTACCCTTAAAGATGTATAGGTCACTTGCAGCATTTATATCTTTCGTGTAGTTGATAGACATTGATCTTAAAAATACAAAAAAACCAGCGTCATGTACTTTATATTTTCTCTGAGAAGAATCTCTCATTAGTGTTTATTTGCTAAGAGGAGGAGGAGAATTGCATTGACACGATACATGTGTTTATCACAGTAGGAATAAATTCTCAGTTTACATAATCCCAGTTTAACTAATTCAATTCTCCTTGTTTCTTGGTGTACAGGTTATGTGAAACCTTACTGATCCTCATGTAGTTACTAGGCAGGAAACCTGAGTTACGGATCTTAAAATAAGAGATTTGTTAGTTTAGAGAAAGCCTTGGTAACGAGGAGGGTTGAGGGTCACCATTGGTAACGAGGAGGGTTGAGGGTCACCATTGTGTGTGTCATTCACTCAGCTCTTGAGCTCACAATTCCACGTAAGGTTGTCAGTCATTATTGTGAAGAGCAGTGGCAGCTCTCGGGCTCACATTGCCCACGATAGTTGTCTGTCATCATTATATGTAGATTACTGGCCGCTACAATACTTACATTATATTATATCTATTGTTCAGTTTTGTATATGAGTCTTATCAATATTCGTCGCTCACTTAAAACATTATATACGACTTTCACCAATAATCGTTACGTACTTAAAGCAGCTTCTTGTATATTCTTCTGAAGTTCAGATTCTTTAATAATCGATTCTCAAATTATTTTAGTAGAAATATATCAGTTCCCGTATCTTAAATTTATTTTTTCCTCACTATCTTCCCTTCTCCAGTATTCTTTTCTCACAGCTCCTCCCCCTGTCATTTATCTCTCGTGTCCCCTCTTTGCCGCTTCTCTTTTTTATCACAGGTTCTCTTCCCTCCATCCCAACTCAGATCACGTGACAGTAATATCTGCTATCTTCCTTACCAATTCCTCTCTCTAATTCCCTCCTCATATTTAATTTATTTACTTCCTTTTTCTACCATTTATCCTGCTTCATATTCCAGGCTGCCCCTCCATACCTGATGTCTAATGTTTTTTTTTTCTGTATTTTCAATCATTTATCTATGATAAGACGATTACCTGAAATGTTTCCCCTTCTGCAATGAACATTAATGATTCGTTGAGTCAAAAAGAATATATTAATATCAAGAATATATATTTAATTTAAAAATAAATTTATATCGTTATTTTAACCAAGCTCTGCAAAGAGGACTTGGGAGCCCTGGTGTGTGTGTGTGTGTGTGTACTCAACTATTTGCAATCACCTATTTGCAATTGCAAGGGTCGAGTCGTAGCTCATGGCTCCGCCTCTTAACTGGTCGTTAATATGTCCACTCTCTTCCTGCTCCAAGAGCTTAATCGTACCAGTACTCGCCTAGTTGTACTCACCTAGTTGTGGTTGCAGGGGTCGATTCACAGCTCCTGGCCCCGCCTCTTCACTGGCGTGTGTGTGTGTGTGTGTAGCAAATCCTTATAACATAGGCTCCTTATATTCAGAATGCTTCAAGGATATAAAGTTAATTTGCTGTTCAATAAATACTCCAAGTAGTCTTATCAGGCAGGTCTACCCAGCACAATCAGTATCCCATATGAAACAGTCTCCATATAAAATTATGAGTAAAATACTCCAGTATATCCATAAATACTGAAGGTCAGAGGTCCTCTCTTCTAGCATCCAACATGACGCTCAGTTATTCTTATTTCTCTCTTATGTGATCTTCATCATAGTTGTAGTACTCCTGCTTAAACATTATACAAAGTTGTACATAATAATTTTATACACTTGTTTACAGTAGTTTTTGCAATATTTGGTGCTCATTTAACACAGTGTTCGGTAATGTTTTTTTTTATGTTCCTAACTGATAACAGCCTTTAACACACTACTGGTAGCATGGTACTACTATTCCAGGTACCTGGTAGCATGGTGCTCCTATCCCAGGTACCTGGTAGAATGGTGCTACTATCCCAGATACCTGGTAGCATGGTGCTACTATCCCAGGTACCTCGTAGTTACTATCTCAGATACCTGGTAGTTACTATCCCAGGTACCTGGTAGTTACTATCCCAGGTACCTGGTAGTTACTGTCTCGGGAGCCTGGTAGTTACTATCCCAGTTACCTCGTAGTTACTGTCTCAGGTACGTGGTAGTTACTATCCCAGGTACCTGGTAGTTACTGTCTCAGGTACCTGGTAGTTACTATCCCAGGTACCTAGAAGTTACTATCCCAGGTACCTGGTGGCATGGTGTTCCTATCTCAGGTATCTGGTAGCATGGTGCTCCTATCAGAGCTACCTGGTAGCTAGGGGTTACTATCCCAGGTACCTGGTAGCATGGTGCTACTATCCCAGGTACCTGGTAGCATGGGGCTACTATTCCACGTACTTGGTAGCATGGTGCTATTATCCTAGGAACCTGGTATCACGGTCTGCTCTTCCAGGTACCTAGTAGCATGTTGATCTTATTTCTGGTACTTGGTTGCATGGTACTCCTCTTTCAGGTACCTGGTAGTATGGTGTTCCTCTCCAAGGACCTGGTAACATGGTGCTACTCTCCCAGGCAATTGATAGCATGGTATTCTTATCCAAGGCACCTGCTACCATGGTGTTGCTGTCCCAGGTATCTGGTAACATGATGATGCTCTCCCGGGCACCTGGTAGCATGGGGCTACTCTCCTAGCCACCTGGTAGCATCATATTCTTCTCCCAGGCACCTGGTATCATAGTATTCTTCTACCAAGCAACTGGCATCATGATGTGCCTCTCACAAACACCTGGCATCATGATATATCTCTCACAAACACCTGGTGTGCCTCTTCCAGACACCTAGTTTCATGCAATATCCCTAGCAGGTTTTATGACTGAAAGTTCGCATGCATTGAAGAATAATTTGAATAATGCTTGTGTAATATACAGTAATTCAGAATGGTAAAGTTCCAAGCTGGTCATGATGTAGGACTGCAGTTGCTGCACATTTCTCTCCTCCTTGAGGTTCCAGTCATCTCTGATTCCAGTACTGTCCAGAGTTTCCGGTGATTTTATAATCTTTGAAGTGCTTCTTAAGCGAGATTCCTCCTCGCTAGCCACTACACTGGCTCATGCACCTGACATGACCAGACCTGAGCCTAGCTAACTTATTTCTCCTCCTCCCTTTCTACATATTCTTTTTTATATATGATCTATGTATAACGTCGTATAAAGCTTAATAACTGATACCGACAAATTGGTTTAGAAAGACATGTGAGTAATCACAAGGACATATTTAAATGAAAACTTTTCGGTTTTGTCATATTTATATCTTATGTATTGCTGGAGGGGCGACCTGTGTGACCCCGGGGCCTTCTGCAAGTGTCTGTACGTTGAGTAGTAGTAATGATAGTAATGACTCTTTCGATAGTTATGACGATGCCTGTGACGGTGATGATGATGGATATGATAGTAATAACTGTGATAACGATGGCATAGGTCGTGATGATGGTAACAGTTTATGTGAAAGTGATGATGGATGGGATAGATAGGCAGTGATAGTGATGGCAATGGTTGTGATCTGGAGCATGATGATAGTTATGACTATGCATGTTGTGAGGCATGTCTTCCGACCAGCTATACCAGTACCTTAGTTCAACCAGCCAATCACAAGGATGCCCGACAAAGATGTGAAGCGAGGTGGGACGCTCTGGTGAAGCAGCTTTGGCAGACTTGTGTTCACTGCTGGTCGCTACAGTTCTCACCGTGCTTTTTGCTTGCACTTTTGCTTCATTGTACAGAGCTGTAACTAATATATATAGGCAATACACACTGTAAATTTTCCCCACCCAATTATTTTGGTGAAGAAAAAATAACTTTTTCTCTGCTGCGTTTTTGCTCATTCCTATATGGTTATCGTGCGTCGGCAAGGTGTGCAGGCCAATAGTCTACACTAGTGCTCGTAATATGGAAAGCCTGTTTTGAAGTTTGTGTCTTTGCATTGCGCTGCAACCTACAAGTCGTTCTGTGCTATTGCTTCGTGTTGCGTTGAACGTATTGCAATCAGTGTTTGTTATAGTGAGTTATGCCACCTACACATGTTAGGTGATTGGTGATTCAATATACCCTGCAAAACGTGCCCAGACTATCTCTACAGCGCTGCTGGAGAATTGCTTCGTGAGTGTATACACAACCAGTTAAAGGTTGACACTAGTAACAAGGGCTACTGAACTGAGGTTTCTGTTGCTACGGGAGCTATTAATCACCGATCCTCACTTCAATTCTTTCAAAATGCAGGTTCTTGTGGTACCCAGTTGCAAATAGGATACAGGCAGGATGGCATTACAGAATACCTGTGGGACATGTGAAAAGGCTCTTGGGGAAAAATACAGAATGACATGCAACCTTTGCTTTTCTTAATATCATTGCACATGTTCAAGAATTAACACTGCAGCCACAAATGACATCTATCTAGACAGGTGTTTCTGGATCTGCAACAAGGATGGACAGATATCAGGAAAGCACTCAGGAGGTTAATAAACAATAAGCATGAAAAAAAGAGGAACTATTGAATAGTCTACCCGGTATATATAGAGCATGGGAAGATAGGAGAGGAGTAAAGTTACACAGAATGCCCAATCTACACCAATTGACCCAAAAATAAACAGTCACCCACAGAAAAAAACACAGGAGAAAAAAAAATCAGCTAGCCAAGTCCCCAGCCCTAGGGGCTGACCCAGACCCAGCCCCCAGTCATAGTGAAAATCCAGATTTGGTTAAAGACTCCTCCACAGCCATAGCCTCTAGTACAGATGTAGTGGAGGAGTCCTCCACAGCCATAGCCTCTAGTACAGATATAGTCGGGGAGTCCTCTTCCAGGGAAAATGTTGGCCCCGTGACATCAGATGGTGGTGTCTCGGGTTTGGCTATGGTGGACTGTAATGCAGATCTAGGATCTGCACAGATTAGGAATACATCCAGCACGAATTGTATCCAGCCAAAAACAAAATGGTGCAAATACTATGTTCGGGACATCTGTAAACATGGAATATTAGGGAAAACGAATGGGGCATGCAACTTTGAGCATCCCAAAAAATGCCGCGACCTTCTGTCTAAAGGAGTGTGTCGTTCTACCTCTTGCAAATTCTTCCACCCTGAGATGTGTCAGTCTTAAGTCCTTGAAAAACAATGTTACAATACCAATTGCCCCGCATACCACCTAAAAGGGACCAGGAGGCACACACCCCGTACAACAAACCATAGTAGTTATGACAACCCCACCCCAAGTGATTTTTTAGTGGTAAGAAACGAAGAAAGAAAATGGAAAGAGGTAACCAAAATAGTCCACCACCTTGTTAGACTTAAGTCACAGCCAATGGCCCCTCCGGACTCACAACTACTGATGCCAACAATGAAATCCCCCCAACAAACATGCAACACAACCTCATTTATATTTGCTAATATACAGGGCCTTAAGCCATCTACCAACAACAAAATTCCTGTCATTAGTGGACTTCTAGGGAAGTCAAATGCACTGCTTGCAGCCTTCACAGAGACCCACGCAAAAGATTACTTTGACAATGATGAAATATGGATACCTGGGTACAACCTTTTCACATGTGACAGAAAGAACAGGCAACAAGGAGGGGGGGTTGGCCTGTATGTCAATCAAAGAGTCGCTCATTTGCACAGAGATACTAAACACCACAAATGATGTAGTTGAAGTTCTGACAATAAAAATCGAGAACCAAAACTTAGTCATTGTACTTGTATATAAGCCACCAGATGCAACTTCCCAACAGTTCAAAGAACAACTATCAGAAATTGACTCCTGTCTGGGAAACCTTCCAGCTCCATCCCCAAACATCTTGCTGCTTGGTGACTTTAATCTTAGACACACAAAATGGAAGAATATACCAAATAATGTTGTAGCAGAAATAATCCCTGGAGGCAGCTCAGATGAAAAGTCACACACACATGAGCTGCTGAATTTCTGCAACAAACACATCCTAAGTCAGCAGATAGTGGAGCCAACGAGACTAGAGAACACACTAGACCTTATCTTCACAAATAATGAGGACCTGGTAAAAAACATAACAATATAAAAACAACAAATTCTGATCACAATCTAATCGAAGTCCAGACGTGTATGCACCGGAGTCCTGATCAGCAAAACGCATATAGCTATGAGGGTACCTTTACCAAGTTCAACTTCAACAACAAGAACATCAACTGGGATCTGGTAAACTATGCCCTAAATTAAACATGTTGGGAAAATATCTTGAATTACATGGGCCCTAACCAGTGCCTTGAAAAGATCAACCTCCTGGTAGCTGAAGTATGTTCAAGACATATTCCTCTACGAAAAAAGAAGAGAAGTAAACAGGAGAGAGAGTGACGATCCCTATACAGGAGAAGACGAAGAATCACTGAGCTCCTCAAGAATGCCGGACTATCTGATTCACGGAAGGAAGCGCTAACCAGGGAAGTGGAAAATATAGAGCTAAAGTTAAAGGACTCATAGAGGATCCAGGAGAGTCATGAGGAGCTAAAAGCGATTAGTGAAATTGAAAGAAATTCGAAATATTTCTTTTCATATGCCAAAAACAAGGCAAAAACCACTTCTAGTATAGGGCCCCTGCTCAGACAAGACGGATCTTATACAGACGACAACAAAGAAATGAGTGAGATACTGAAATCTCAATATGACTCTGTGTTCAGCGAGCCACTAATCCGTCTAAAGATAGACAATCCAAACAACTGTTTCATGAATGAGCTACAAATTCCTGCCAATGCATGCTAAATTTCTGACATAACCCTAACTCCTCTAGACTTTGAGACAGCCATCGACGACATGCCCATACACTCAGCCCCAGGCCCAGACTCGTGGAACTCTGTGTTCATTAAGAACTGCAAGAAACCCCTCTCACGGGCTCTAAGTATGCTGTGGAGAAGGTGCTTAGACACAGGCGAGATTCCACAGTCACTAAAACACAACGGATATAGCCCCACTCCATAAAGGTGGCAGCAAAGCAGTAGCTAAGAACTATAGACCAATAGCTCTAACGTCCCATATTATAAAAATCTTTGAAAGAGTTCTAAGAAGCAGGATAGCAAACCACCTGGACTCCCAAAAATTGCACAACCCAGGGCAACATGGTTTCAGAGCAGGTCGCTCTTGCCTCTTGCAACTGCTAGACCACTATGATATGGTCTTAGATGCTCTGGAAAACAAACAGAATGCAGATGTAGCACACACAGATTTTGCAAAAGCCTTTGAAAAGTGCGATCATGGTGTAATAGCACACAAAATGCGTGCTATAGGGATAACTGGCAAAGTAGGCAGATGGATCTTCAACTTTTTAACGAATCGAACACAAAGAGTAGTGGTAAACAGAGTTAAATCGGATGCTTCCATAGTGAAGAGCTCTGTCCCACAAGGCACAGTACTCGCACCTATCCTGTTCCTCATTCTCATATCAGACATAGACAGAGATGTAAACCACAACACTGTATCATCCTTTGCAGATGATACTAGGATCTGCATGAGAGTGTCATCCATTGAGGACACGACAAATCTCCAAGAAGATATAAACCAAGTTTTCCACTGGGCAACGGAGAACAATATGATGTTCAATGAAGACAAATTCCAACTACTCCGTTATGGAAAACTGGAGGAAATAATAGCTAGGACTGAGTATATTACAAACTCTAATCACACAATAGAGCGGAAAAGTAATGTGAAGGACCTGGGTGTGGTAATGTCCGAAGACCTCACCTTCAAGGACCACAACAATGCCACTATCATATCTGCGAGGAAACTGATAGGATGGATAATGAGAACATTCAAGACAAGAGATGCCAAGCCAATGACGATCTTTTTTAAATCACTTGTTCTCTCTAGGCTGTACATTAACATCCCCATTCAAGGCAGGTGAAATTGCAGGTCTAGAGAATGTACAGAGAACCTTTACTGCACGTATAAGTTCCATCAAACACCTTAACTACTGGGAACGCCTGGAAGCACTAGACTTATATTCACTGGAGCGCAGGCGAGAGAGATATATCATAATCTACACCTGGAAGATTCTGGAGGGACTGGTCTATAATATGCACACATAAATCACTCCATACCAAAGCAAAAGACTTGGCAGACGGTGCAACGTACCCCCAGTGAAAAGTAGGGGCGCCACTGGTAAACTAAGAGAAAACACACTAAGTGTCCGGGGCCCAAGACTGTTCAATAGCCTCCCACCACTCATAAGGGGCATTACCAGTAGACCTCTGGTTGTCTTCAAGAGGGAGCTGGACAGATACCTAAAGTCAGTGCCAGATCAGCCGGGCTGTGGCTCGTACGTTGGACTACGTGCAGCCAGCAGTAACAGCCTCGTTGATCAGACCCTGATCCACCGGGAGGCCTGGTCATAGACCGGGCCGCGGAGACGTCGATCCCCGGAATACCCTCCAGGTAGCCAGGTAGCCATTTGGGGAAATGGGTGGTGAGTCGGGATTGTCTAGAGGGGAGTCAGCTTCGTTAGCGCTCTAGTTGGCTAAACTCAACCTTGAGATGGCCTGGAAGCAATGTGCATTTGCTAAGGAGGAGTTCGACCGATAGAAGGAGAGGAGGAGGTTTCAGAGTACAGTGGCTGAAAATTTCAGTGTTAAGAAATCTGTGTCACTAGTACCTCGGTTTTATGATTCTGGGCATGAACAATTTTTATAGCCTTTTGAAAATCGGGCTCGAGATTTGCGATGGTGATTCGAGCAGTGAGCAGCACTAGTGCATACAGCTTTATAGGGCAAACAAAAGAGTTTACAGTTGTTTTGTGTGATGACGAGATCACTAATTATGACGTAGTGAAAGCGCTGTATTCAGCACAAATAAGATCATTCCCGCCAAATACAGACAAGAATTTAAATTAAGCAAGTGTCAATTAGGTCAGTCCTATGTGGTACAAAGCCACTGGTATTACTAATTTTAGTGGGTTAGTAGAATTGGTTCTTATTGACAACCTTCTTAGAGCCAGTTGAACCAGAGAGTCGGGTGTTCTTAGAAGACCATTCAGTGGCAACTGCATTGGATGCGGCTGGACTTGCTGACACAATTGAGGCCAACCCTCCTTGTCTGAGTGGTCCTGTAACTTTTCTTCCCGGCAGCCTCGTGTGGACAGAGATCGTCGTGGACGGAATTCTGATTGGATTACAAAGAGGGAGGCTGGAGCTGAACCATAACGTCTGCCTCATTGTCAGCATGGTGAACCACGACGTCTGTCTCATTGTCAGCATGGTGAACCACGACGTCTGTCTCATTGTCAGCATGGTGAACCACCACGGATGCCTCAAACCATACCACGGGCCGGGTAGAACCCGCGGTCAGAGAGTCACTGAACTCCAGACCGACCAGGCTCTCTGACCACGGGTTCTATCCCCGCCCGTGGTATGGTTTGTTTGCAATCGTGTCAATACGATTTCGTGAATCTGCCTCAAAGTCAGCATGGGTCAGGAGACAAGAATCCCCCAACTCATCACTTGTTATTACTTCTGTAAGCCTGGTTACATAAAGGCTACTTGCCCCAAGTTAGCTAACTCGACGGCTAGTGGTAAGTTAAATCGACCACTACCATTAAGAAAAATAGCTATCCTTCGTGCCGGAAGAAATCAGCAGGAAATAGATGCCTGTATGGCACCCTTTTACAGTCACAGTCAAGTCTCCATTTACGAGCATGATAGTCCAATTTAGGTATCCACCTTCAGGGATACCGGGTCTTATTGCTCCACCTTACAAGAGGGAGTACTCTCAATTTCTGAGGAGACCTAATTAATCTCCTCGGTGTTATTAGAATCTTATTGGGGATCTATATTTTTTTGTTCCAGTGCATATGATATTTATTACCAGTAAGTATTACACTGGGTGTTTAACAGTAGGTGTGCCTGGATTCCCCACGATAGATGCAGTATTATTGTTTGGCAACATTATTCTAAAATCTCGGTGCTGTCCCGAGCCCATAGTAACCACCAGAAGCCTCTTCTCCAATGTTGTCTATTACTCAGGCAATGTCCAAAGGAATGTCTAAAAAGAGTGCTGACCTATCCTTGGAGGACTGCGATCATGGGCTCAACAATTGATTTTACGAGGAAAAGTGGCCAGGGCCTCGTAAATTTAGTGAAAAGTCCCTGATCAAGGCTTCCTATTCCGGAATCGCAGGATTACCAGACGTTTCTGTTTCCTTTTTGGGAAGATAAAAAAAGGGACTCTACTTTAGCCTCCGCTTTTAAACCTGCCATGGGCGAATGTAACTCAGATCACCCGTTTAAATATGAAATAAAAAATAGATAGGTAGATTGGTAGTTCCAAAAAAAAAAATCAGAACTCAGGTTCTAAAAATAGCTCACAATTCTTCTTTATCAGAACATTTAGGGTCACTAAAACCCTTTATAGGATCGTAAAACATTTTTATTGACCAGGGATAAGACGAGATGTGTGGAGTTACATCCATTCCTATTGTAAGTGTCAGCACCACTTTATCCCATACCCGCGAATCGAGTGGCATTTGCGGGCCTAATTTCCGACTGTGTAGGACCATTACCGAAAGTCAAGTCAGGTAACCAATATATTTTTTTTTTATTATCACATCGGCCGATTCCCACCAAGGCAGGGTGACCCCAAAAAAAGAAGAAACACTTTCATCCTAATTCGCTCCATTGCTATCTTCCCATAGGCGCGCCTGCACGCCAGTTAAAAAAAAAACGGAAACATCAACACCCCTCCTTAAGAGTGCAGGCACTCTCTCTCTCTCTCTCTCTCTCTCTCTCTCTCTCTCTCTCTCTCTCTCTCTCTCTCTCTCTCTCTCTCTCTCTCTCTCTCTCTAATATATATATATATATATATATATATATATATATTTATTTATTTATTTATTTTTTATTAACACATCGGCCGTTTCCCACCAAGGCAGAGTGACCCGAAAAAAAAATCACTTTCACCATCATTCACTCCATCACTGTCTTGCCAGGGGCGCGCCAACACTACAGTTATAAAACTGCTGCATATCAACACACTTTCAGAGTGCCGGCACTGTACTTTCCACCTCCAGTACTCAAGTCCGGCTACTCGGTTCCCCTGAATTCCTTCATAAATGTTACTTTGCTCACACTCCAACAGCACGTCAAGTCATAAAAAACATTTTTCTCCAAATGCTCCTATCTATCAAACACACGCATGCTTGCTGGAAGTCCAAGCCCCTCGCACACAAAACCTCCTTTACCCCCTCCCTCCAACCATTTCTAGGACGACCACTACCCTGGCTTCCTTCCACTACAGATTTAAATGCTCTCTCTCTCTTTTGTTGCGTCCTCTCTAAATGTCCGAACCACCTCAACAATCCCTCCTCAGCCCTCTGGATAATACTCTTAGTAACCAGCACCGACTCCTAATTTCCAAGCTACGGATTCTCTGCATTATTTTCACACTGCACATTGCCCTCAGATACGACATCTCCACTGCCTTCAGCTTTCTCCTAGTTGCAACATTCATGACCCATGCTTCACATTCATATAAGAGCGTTGGTATAACTATACAAACGTACATTCCCCTCTTTGCTTCCATGGATAACTTTCTTTGATTTCTCAGACTCCTCAGTGCACCAATCATCCTTTTCCCTCATAAATTCTATGATTCACCTCGTCTTTCATAGACCCTTCTGCTGACAATTCAACTCCCAAATATCTGAATATATTCACTTACTCCATACTCCCTACATACTTCCTAGTTGGAATCTGAGGCAGAGGCCTCTGGGCTAACTCGCTGGTTCCTGGGACGACATGACGTCATGGCTAGCAAGTGAGCCTTGCTATAATTGTTTTAGGAATTTATATACTTTAAAAGTATTACACTAGTAACAATGACGATGGTTGTGATAGTGATGATAGTGGTTGTGATAGTGATGACGGTAGTTGTGACAGTGGTTGTGATAGCGATGATAGTGGTTGTGACAGTGATGACATTGGTTGTGAGAGTGATGATGGGGTTGTAATAATGATGACATTTGTGGTGATATTTATGACGGTGACAATGGTTGATGTGTGTAGGATCAGTGCTAATAGCACACTGAAGGATGGATCAGTGCTAGTAACATACTGAAGGATGGATCAGTGCTAGTAGCACACTGAAGGATGGATCAGTGCTAGTAGCACACTGAAGGATGGATCAGTGCTAGTAGCATACTGAAGGATGGATCAGTGCTAGTAGCATACTGAAGGATGGATCAGTGCTAGTAGCACACTGAAGGATGGATCAGTGCTAGTAGCGCACTGAAGGATGGATCATTAGTAGTAGTACACTGAAGGATGGATCAGTGCTAGTAGCGCATTGAAGGATGGATCATTGGTAGTAGTACACTGAAGGAGGGATCATTGTTAGTAGTACACAGAAGGCGGGATCAGTGCTAGTAGTACACTGAAGGATGGATCAGTGCTAGTAGTATACTAAAGGAGGGATCAGTGCTAGTAGTATACTAAAGGAGGTATCAGTGCTAGTAGTACACTAAAGGAGGGATCATTGGTAGTAGCACACTGAAGGATGGATCAGTGCTAGTAGTACACTGAAGGATGGATCAGTGCTAGTAGTACACTAAAGGAGGGATCAGTGCTAGTAGTACACTGAAGGATGGATCAGTGCTAGTAGTACACTGAAGGATGGATCAGTGCTAGTAGTACACTGAAGGATGGATCAGTGCTAGTAGTACACTGAAGGATGGATCAGTGCTAGTAGTACACTGAAGGATGGATCAGTGCTAGTAGTACACTAAAGGAGGGATCAGTGCTAGTAGTACACAGAAGGAGGGATCAGTGCTAGTAGTACACTAACGGAGGGATCAGTGCTAGTAGTACACTAAAGGAGGGATCAGTGCTAGTAGTACACTGAAGGATGGATCAGTGCTAGTAGTACACTAAAGGAGGTATCAGTGCTAGTAGTACACTGAAGGATGGATCAGTGCTAGTAGTACACTAAAGGAGGGATCAGTGCTAGTAGTACACTAAAGGAGGGATCAGTGCTAGTAGTACACTAAAGGAGGGATCAGTGCTAGTAGTACACTGAAGGAGGGATCAGTGCTAGTAGTACACTAAAGGAGGGATCAGTGCTAGTAGTACACTGAAGGAGGGATCAATGGTAGTAGCACACTGAAGGATGGATCAGTGCTAGTAGCACACTGAAGGATGGATCAGTGCTAGTAGTACACTAAAGGAGGGATCAGTGCTAGTAGTACACTAAAGGAGGGAACAGTGCTAGTAGTACACTGAAGGAGGGATCAGTGCTAGTAGTACACTAAAGGAGGGATCAGTGCTAGTAGTACACTGAAGGATGGATCAGTGCTAGTAGTACACTAAAGGAGGGATCAGTGCTAGTAGTACACTAAAGGAGGGATCAGTGCTAGTAGTACACTGAAGGATGGATCAGTGCTAGTAGTACACTGAAGGAGGGATCAGTGCTAGTAGTACACTGAAGGAGGGATCAGTGCTAGTAGTACACTAAAGGAGGGATCAGTGCTAGTAGTACACTAAAGGAGGGATCAGTGCTAGTAGTACAATGAAGGAGGAATCAGTGCTAATAGTACACTGAAGGAGGGATCAGTGCTAGTAGTACACTAAAGGAGGGATCAGTGCTAGTAGTACAATGAAGGAGGAATCAGTGCTAATATTACACTGAAGGAGGGATCAGTGCTAGTAGTACACTGAAGGAGGGATCAGTGCTAGTAGTACACTGAAGGAGGGATCAATGCTAGTATTACACTGAAGGATGGATCAGTGCTAGTAGTACAATGAAGGAGGAATCAGTGCTAATATTACACTGAAGGAGGGATCAGTGCTAGTAGTACACTGAAGGAGGGATCAATGCTAGTATTACACTGAAGGAGGGATCAGTGCCAGCAGCATTCTGTGTGATGGATCAGTTCCAGTACTAGCAGCTGACAGCACACTACTAGCAGCACACTGCTAACAGCACACTGACTGCTAACAGCACACTGCTAACAGCACAATGGTAACAGCACACTGCTAGTAGCACACTGCTAGCAGCACACTGCTAGTAGCACACTGCTAGTAGCACACTGCTAGCAGCACACTGCTAGCAGCACACTGCTAGTAGCACACTGCTAGTAGCACACTGCTAGCAGCACACTGCTAGTAGCACACTGCTAGCAGCACACTGCTAGCAGCACACTGCTAGTAGCACACTGCTAGCAGCACACTGCTAGTAGCACACTGCTAGCAGCACACTGCTAGTAGCACACTGCTAGCAGCACACTGCTAGCAGCACACTGCTAGTAGCACACTGCTAGCAGCACACTGCTAGTAGCACACTGCTAGCAGCACACTGCTAGTAGCACACTGCTAGTAGCACACTGCTAGTAGCACACTGCTAGTAGCACACTGCTAGCAGCACACTGCTAGTAGCACACTGCTAGCAGCACACTGCTAGTAGCACACTGCTAGCAGCACACTGCTAGCAGCACACTGCTAGTAGCACACTGCTAGCAGCACACTGCTAGTAGCACACTGCTAGCAGCACACTGCTAGCAGCACAATGCTAGCAGCACTCAGGTGTCCTCGTCAGAATTTATCCGACAACCTATTTTCGTGTCGTCGTCAAACTTGCTTATGTCGTTATTCATTCCCTCATATATGTCGTTTATGTATATTGTGAGCAATATACATAAGTGGAACACCACTTGTGACGCGTCGCCACTCATTTCTTCCCATTTATGCAAATTATTCGTTACTTGTCTCTCAACCACCTCTCTATCCAGGAAAACATTCTCCTCCTCTGCTTTCTTCAAGAGTCTCTCCGATTTGGAATTCTATCAAGAGTCTTACTGGTGTCAATATACACAATATCATATTCATTACCATGAACTACCTCCTCAATACTATAGTGGAAAAAAAAAGTAAATTCGTAAGGCAGGAAGGCCATTTTGCTGAGCATCATTGATCAATTTGTCTTTCAAGTTAGCTACGTATAACTTGGGCAGTTGTTGATTCCATCATTTTTCCCACAATGGAGGATAGGTTAATTGGTCTGTAATTCGAAGCTAAGGACCTGTCTCCTGCTTTGTATATTAGGTATCACATTTGCCGTTTTCCATTTATCTGTTGAGAACAGTTCATCAGGACTCGGGGATTTATTAGGTTTTAATCTATGTGTCTGATAACCATATCACTAGTGACATTTCTTTGTCACTCTCAGTGAGCCGACCTGAACAACTTTTAAGTAGGCCTATCTTGCCCCATATCTTACTCATATATGCATGAAAGAAATATGTTGTGTTAATCCTTGAATCCCTTGAGACTTTAACCTCATAATCTCTTCTAACTTTAATTATTTTTTATTTCTCCTTTTAATTGGTTTCTTAAGTGACTCTCTTTACCTTTGATTAGCCTGTGAATGACTCTCTGTTTACCTATGAGATGTTTTAATGAATTTATTGTTTATTCCTTAAGGGTCATTTTTGTTAGATCTAATTTCCCTATTTGGAACATAAGTAGTCTGGGTAGGTTAAGCTAAGTTTTGAAGAATGTCATATTGACAACCATCGCTGCCTACTTGACCCACAGGATAATGACCAGTCAGGTCACACCAGTTCACCTCTCACAGTCCAATGAAATCAGCCATGCAAAAGTTAGGGACACTGAGTAATTTGTGATCGTTTTCCCCAAACTCATCATTAAGTAACTTCAGGATTATAATTTAGTGATTCCTCGTTGGCAGCAACCAAGTCAAGCAGGTTATTTCCTCTAGTTCATTCTGTCTGTCAAACATTTTTAAAAAGCAGTCCTGGATTATATCAAGAAAGTCGCTAAACTCAAGATTTCCTGTCAAATTGTTCCAATCAATGTGTCTAAAGTTAAAATCTCTCATTAACACAATATTTTCATATCAAGGTACCTTATGAATTTCATCCCATACAAGCTGGCCGTATTCCCTATCAGAGCTTCGGGGCTTATAAATCAACCCAAGATTAGATTTTCCACGTTTCTCCAGTGTATGTCGCTTCTAATTTTATATCTTGTCTAATACAACAGTTTAAATTATCTCTGACATGCATCGCCACTCCAGCGCCCTTCCTATTGACCCCACCAGTGTGAAATAATTTATAGTCTTGTATGTGGTAACATAGAAATGATTTCTTACCTTCAAATCTGCTCATTTCCTTCCTTCCTTTGATGTTTCTTCCTTTACTGGAAACTCCAGGCACTTGTAACGGCTGCCAGTCAGCTGGTAACCTGTTACCCTAACACCAACCACCTCACATTCATTACTATTCTTATTCAAGAGAGTTTTCAATTTCCTATCTTCCTCCTTGAGAAGGAGAATCTCCTCCTTCAACACTCCACACTAATCTCCCATAACAGCACAGGACAGGTACGACCCCTGGTGACCCCTGGTGACCCCTGGTGACCACTGGTGACCACTGAGAACTGAAAATGAATTATTCGGTTATCCAGCCGTTATTTAGAACACTCATGTGTAGGGTTTAATATATGAGCCTCCCCTGTGGGCAATTGTGCCCCAGTAATACTAACCACTATACTATACACGACTAAAATGTTTGCCTCGAGTGGGGATCGAACTCACGACCTTGAGATTATGAGACTCATGCACTGCCTACTGCTCCACCGAGGCTGACTGAACAGTTGCATACTTTTGCAAGTTATTATTTATGTATATGTCAACATATGTATTCATGTGTAAATGTATTTGTGAAAAATATATGCATGCACGGAATGAATTTTTTTTATATCTATTATATATATGCAAGTGTGTATGTACACTAGTTCATATGTACACGTATATTTGTGCATATTTAAACATATACTCTATTTGTCTACTCTGTCTGTCTGTCTGTCTGTCTGTCTGACTGTCTGTCTGTCTGTCTCTCTCTCTCTCTCTCTCTCTCTCTCTCTCTCTCTTTATATATATATATATATATATATATATATATATATATATATATATATATATATATATATATAGTCTCTCCTCTCTCTCTCTCTCTCTCTCTCTCTTATATATATATATATATATATATATATATATATATATATATATCTTTGCCAATGCTTTCAACTCAGTCAGAAGGGATGCTGCTCTCCAAGCAGTTTCTAGGCACTTTCCTTTCCTCTATCCCTTCATAGAATCGTGTTATAGTGTGGCTTCTAAACTATTGTTTGGGGACCATGAACTTGACTCGTGTGAGGGTGTACAACAGGGGGACCCTCTCTCCCCCTTTCTATTCTGTCTAGTCAACAAGGAAGTCACAGAAGCGCTGTCCAGTGAGCTCAATATCTGGTTCTTGGATGATGGCACCCTAGCTGGCACTACAGAATCTCTCCTAGGGGACATCAGGAAAATTAAAGATATGGTAGAGAGCCTGGGCCTATATTTAAACCCCACCAAATGTAAAATTGTTTCCACCAATCCACAGATGATCCAGAACATTAGGGCTGTTTTACCATGGGCACGAGCCATTGATCCAGCCAACAGCTCTCTCCTTGGTGCTCCACTTGGGCCCAATGCCATCGATCTGGTCCTGGAAAAAAAAATCTCAGACCTCAGGATGATGGAAGGTAGGAGGAAAGACATCGAGACACATGATGCCTTCTACCTACTCACCAGGTGCTTGTCAATCCCAAAACTTACATACTTCCTGAGATGCTCCCCAGCCTTCAACAGCCCGAAACTCGAGGAATACGACTCTCTCCTCAAGACCATGCTAGAGAGTGTATTGAATCTTTCCCTCGAAGATGGACAGTGGTTGCAAGCCTCACTTCCAGTCAGGCTTGGGGGGCTGGGAGTATGCAAATCCTCCCAGATTGCCCTACCAGCTTTCTTATCCTCTTCCATAGCATCAAATGAGCTAATAAAACAAATTCTTCCAGACAACCTCAGTGATTCAGCAGGAATACAGGACCCTAGTTACACCAGTGCCGTCACTGAATGAGAGACTCTTGATGCTCCAACACCAAAACCTAGTGAAGAACTGGCCTACAAACAGTCAAGCTGGGACGGCCTCATCACTGAAAAGATACTTGCCAATATGCTTAGGGCTGTAACATCAGACAGGGAGACTGCCCGTCTCCTAGCTGTGAGTGCACGTCACTCTGGGGACTTCCTCAAAACAGTTCCCATTTCGGCCATGGGAACACGCCTCGACCCTAAGACCCTTCGTATTGCAGTGGCTCTGCGCCTTGCTGCCCCTATTCACACGGAATATATGTGTATTTGCAGCGATGCGCAAGCAGACCAATATGGTCTACATGGTCTTAACTGTTTCAAAACCAAGGGTTGGCATGCAAGACACAATGAGGTCAACGACATCATAAAGAGAACCCTTGCTACAGCTGGATGCCCAGCCGAGAGAGAGCCTCGATCACTAGCAGCCAACAATGCCCACAACCCAGCAAACCGCCCCGACGGGATCACCATCTATCCTTGGAAGAATGGCAAGCTCTCAGCATGGGATTATACCTGTGTGTCAACACTGGCTGACACCTACATCCATCACAGTGTTGGGCGACAGGGAGGAGCTGCTGACCACAGAGAGGAGTACAAGATCGGCAAGTACAGATACATAAGCCAACAGTATCAATTTGTCCCAGTGGGATCAGAGACCTTGGGATCATGGGGAAAAAATGCAACACGTTTCCTTAAAGAACTGGGTTCCAGACTCATCGACACCACCAGGGACCCAAGGGCAGCCACTTTCATGTTCCAGCGCCTCAGCGTGGCCATCCAGATGGGAAATGCATGCTGCGTACTGGGCTCGCGTCCGGCTTCGGAGGAGCTGGAAGAGATTCATAGTCTTTGATATATTGTACCAATGTATTCATGTTCATGTTTTGAGTTTTCTGTCAATGTATTCTGTCTATTAATAAAGCACTCATTCAAATATATAGGAGGGTAGGAGAAGAAAATATTCTAACAGCTCCGGGAGAACATCGAGTTTTCCTGAGGTACGTTTATTGTCTCTCTGAGGATGAGGGTCCCCAGCAAGTTCTAGAGGTGGTACCTAAAAAATAAAAATAAATAAATATATATATATATATATATATATATATATATATATATATATATATATATATATATATATATATATATATATATATATCTCCATGGGGAAGTGGAACAGAATTCTTCCTCCGTAAGCCATGCGTGTCGTAAGAGGCGACTAAAATGCCGGGTGCAAGGGGCTAGTAACCCTTCTCCTGTATATATTACTAAATGTAAAAGGGAAACTTTCGTTTTTCATTTGGGCCACCCTTGGTGGGAAACGGCCAACGTGTTGAAAAAGAAGATTATATATATATATATATATATATATATATATATATATATATATATATATATATATATATATATATATATATATATATATATATATATGTATGTATATATATATATATATATATATATATATATATATATGTATATGTATAGAGAGAGAGAGAGAGAGAGAGAGAGATTGATTGTGTATAAACTTTATTTCAAGACAAAATACATTGACAAGAATACAGTGGGGAGTAATACAACATAGATAATAATTCAGAGCTACATGCCAAATACTTCGTCCAGCTCCCCGGCAGTGGGCCGCGTGCCCAGAATGCTGCAGGCATTTTCCCTCTGGATCGCAACACTGAGTCTCTGAAAGAGGAAGCTGGAATCCCTGTGGTCCTTGGTTTCTATGATCAATTTTTTCACCCAGCTTTTTGAGAAACTTTAGAGCACACTTGCCCCATGCTCCAAGGGTCTCCGACCCTATTGGGATGAAGTTATAGCAAAGGGGAAGGCCTTCATATTTGCGAGTCTTCTGGGTCTCCCTGTGGCTGGCAGCTCCACCCCCTTCGGCTACGGAGTATGGCAAGTAGGTGTCTGCCATTGTGGCAGCACAGGTGTAGTCCCAAGCAATCTGCTTACCATCTTTCCAGGGTAGCATAGTGACTCCTTCAGGACGCTTTTGATTTCCATCACACCTCTGTACTTGGGGTTCCCGTTGGGCTGGGCAACAGGCTGTGGCGAGGCTTCTCTTTATGATGTCATTGACCTCCTCATGTCTAGCATACTTCCCTTCTGAAGTGTGACACACGAGACCATGAAGTCCGAATTGATCAGCAACACCAATCCGAATGGCCTGTGGGTCGAGTCGAGTCCCCAGAGAGGAATTGGGAACAGCTAGAAGGAAATCTCCTGAGTGTGGTGCATTCACCGCTAGGAGACGAGCTTTGTCCTTTCCTGAAGCGTTGGTGAGCATTGTGTTGGCAATTTTTTCCATGATCGGTTTGTCCCAGTGGGACTGTTTGTGCTCTTTGGGAGGAGCTGGTCTACTGGAGGAGTCTGCAAGGGTGTCCCATCCGTATATATATATATATATATATATATATATATATATATATATATATATATATATATATATATATATATATATATATATATCAGAATTTACCTAAGAAAATGCTTTAGAGTAAGTGAGGTTAAAGATTTTGGGGAAAAGTTAAATTTTTGAGGGAGTTCTGCTTATTCGGTATGTTAGGTTGTAAGGGTCGCGTTACTGCGAGCTACACAAAAGTGCACATACGGTAAGTACATGAATACGTAAGCACACAGTTACATATTTTCATAATATGTTGCATTAATATTTTATGACCAGCCTTTAGCATGCATTGAATTAGAGAAGACTGAGGTGGAGGGATACAAGGATACTTTCTTGTATCAGGCGGCGACCTAAGAACTAGAAGCTTGACTTCAGTTTTCCACGCTTACAGAAATGGTAAAATAATTGCTTCATAATAAAGTAAGTCATCATGTGCTGCTACCATGGAAACAATGAACTTAATTTTTTTTTTCGTTCTATATTAGAAATAAGTCTTCTGCAATTATTTCATTGTTTTCAATAGCATTTGACTTGTAATTGTGTTTACCAACATGAATGAACTTTTTTGCTCATCTCTGCAACAAAACGTTTTCTAGTCTGTTATAATTATTATTATTTAGTGTTTGTTTACAATGTAATGTGGGTGAACATTTTTCTCTACGTTGTGCCATTTAACGTTGTTAAACAATTGCTCTTCTGTTTCATTATGTCATATAAAAAATCCGATAATTTACACATGCCAGTAAATATTTACAAAGCTTTGTTCACACGCGTTATTTAGTAATGAATTCTTCTCAATTAAAGTTTCAAAAGTCAGTGTTTTTAAGCAATATAAGCGAGTAGGAAGCCTAAGTGTTTCACACAACTAGTAATTGTTTTCTTAGGGTCATTCTTGTCGAACGTTGTTTGATGACGCAATAAATTTAATTTTTTTATTCGACTGTGTTTGAAGGGATGTAAAGGCCAAACACAGCCGCCGTCTTGTTAAAGCTTCCCTTATACACAGTATTCCTTGTATGACTCTTAGTTTTAGCTTTGACTACGTAGATGCCTTCTTTTCTTATAACATTATCAAATGCTCCAAACTTCAGAACACTCGTGACTTGACCTGATCCTTTCTTCTGTCTCTTCTCTTCCCTACCTCTTCTCCTTTCCTATTTTTTTCAGTTTTCCTTCCTTGTTCTCTTTTCTTCTGGCTAAGTGTGTTCTGAAAGTCTGTTTTTTTCTTTACCTCCGTTTTTGGTCCTGCCCCTCCTAACCCCACTTCTAATACGTCTTCCCCTCCAGTCCTCTACTATTGTTACTACCTTTACTATTGCCTCCCTTCACTCTTCTTTCTCTTTTGTGTCATTAAACTACTCTCCTTACATTCCACTACCACTATTTCTTCTACTACTACTTCCATTACCTACCTTACCACTGCCACTACTTCTTCTTTCTTTCTTGTTCCCGTCCTATTACCGCTCGTCTATATATAGGCTGGCTACCTCACTCTTGTCTATTAACCATGATTTTTAAAGAGGTGGTCCGGAAAGCCAGCGGAAGTCCTCGATCAGATGACCAAAAGCTCCAGCTGTAGGTCATCATACGACTAAGACCCGCGTCAGGAAACACTTGTCTTGTTTCCTCACACATATTATACCTACCTACCATCTTTTATATTACTGTGTCTTTGTAAATGGTCGAACTCACACTGAAACGTCGTCGTTAGTTCCTCTATTATATATGTGGGTTATTTATGTATTGTTCCAGTCACGGTATTGTGCCTTTAAAAAAACAGTTATTTTTTTATTGACTAATCGAGAAGATACTGGTGATGTTGACTGCACAGTGTACAGTATTGCATATTGCAAAGTTTCTTTAACAAGTTAGAATTCATCGTCTCTCTAATAAACAGTTTAAACACTATAATTAACACGGTATAACACTAAATGTGAATAATTAAGATTACTTGAATTTTTGACAGTCTGTCGACTATCACCATACACTATGTATCAGCAATTTCATTTTCACTATTCACCGGGTTTTACTGTTGAGTCACTTCGCTGCAGTTCATCATAGTGTCTCACTGTCCTACATCACTTGCTGACTGATCACTAATCGTCTGACTGACACTACTGGTGTCAGCCATAAATCTTTGTCTGTTTGATACTTGGTATTGCCAACGGGTGTTTGTCTGTCTCTGTCTTTTTCTCCATTTCTGGTTCTAGGTCTGTTTGTATGTCTGTCTGTCTGTCTCTGTCTGTCTGTCTGTATGTCTGTCTCCTTCTCTCTCTCTCTCTCTCTCTCTCTCTCTCTCTCTCTCTCTCTCTCTCTCTCTCTCTCTCTCTCTCTCTCTCTCTCTCATCACTGATTCACACACTGTGCAATGTTCAATATGCCAATTCCCTCTACAGCGTTGTTGTCATGCAATCTCTGCAACAAGTCCCAAGACAACACATTGTTAGCTCATCACCAAGTCTCTCCCCATTTCGATATCTGAAACTCGACAATATATTTTGTCATTAATCTCACTGAGTTAGTTGCCTACAAATTAGGCGTTTCTCTGATTTTTAATAAAAAGCAATGACGATATTTAACGTTTTTTGTGAAGTTTTCAAAACGTTTTTTAGACTGGACATGACTACAAATATGCCACCACCAGTTTAGTAATATAAATTTGCTCTCTGATTATTGAAAAGTACATTTTCAAGCGTAGTATATTCTTTCCTGGTAAGTATTATCTCCAGATTGACTTGTTTTTTAAGGAGCGTCTTTGCTTCTTGAAAAGGAAAGTAAAAGTTTTCCTCTCATTTCTCGAATCAAATTTAAATACCCCATACCCTTCCCTTTCATTTTGATCCTCTTTTGTGAAATCCATCTATTAGGCTGGTGGAAAATGAATAATTATCAGCCTTGTTCTCAATATCAGGATTCTAGTGACTGCTCACCGACACTCCACCTTGAAATCGTGCCAAAGCTATGCTATTATCCAGTCCCAGGTCATACAACAAAACTTCACACACTGTACTTTGGACATATTAAAATCGTTAAAACTTTAAGTATTATGGTCACTGCATGATCTCAGAAAAGTATTCCCGTATTATATTACCCCATATTACCCCATCTTCCTGCAAGTCAATGCACGTGAAAAATGCAGTGTCGCATAAGATTCTAATGCAATGTTGGTGTTCAAGCTTTGAAACGAATCAGAGGAGGTACTTACAAGTTATCACATGTACACTAATCTCCTAATTTCTAAAATAAATATAGCACTTACGACAATCACAGTGCAAAATTTTTAATTCAAACTTTCCACAAAGAAACAGCAGGTTTGAAGCCAAGCGCAGAGGCCTTATGTTGTTATCTCAAAGAGATCAGTATCGTGCAGAGCACCATCACATTAACACTGATGCCGCTCAGAAGTGGCATCAAGTGGCATCGAATGATGAGGCGCTCGGAAATTTTTAAATAATAAAGAGTATTATAATTTTCTCATTATCTTCATTGAAGGTAAACTGATATATATTCACGCCAAATCAAGCAAAACATATCTCTAAGTAAAATTCACCAACAATTAAGGTTTAAGTGAGTAGATTTTATTTAAGCTTTATTATATATTTAATTTTATGTGGCTTGAGGGCACACAGATATGTGAAAATGGATGTTCCTAAAGAGATTCCAGCTACAATAATCCAATAGCGTCAAATATTGTGGCATATTTCTGACCAGAAGAGATCATTTACCAGTTATTTCCCAGATATCAATTTGATTAATATAACTGGCGCATTTACAACTTTCACAATCTTAACTCAAAGTAGCGGTTTCTATGAGGAAAACACATCAGCACTAAAGTATTAAAACACACCAGAGAACCTCCAGTTATTGCATAGAATCCAATAAAACTTGCATATACACAGCATAAATTCAAACTATGTTTCCCTTATCTCATTACATGAATAGGCCTTTTAGCGTCGTTGGCTGGGAAGCATTCAGATTCGATCCAACTATGGGAATTATAAGACCAGTTTTTTTTTATATTTTATTTAAAACCATATAATTTACATACATTGTGTAATTTTACATTATGCATTAATAACATACAACAGTGTATGCAAAAAAACAAAAAAACACATTATGTACTCAACCTAATCCCCCAAAATCCAAAGTCATTAAAGTACTTATCCTTATCTTCAGCAAACATACATGTTGTTGCAAAATGTATATACAATATGAACATGAGGCAGAAACATTATGTCGCAGCCTAAAACATACAACAACACTATAGTATACTGTTTCCCAATTTTTTTTTTATAAAATCTAGGCCTATAAGGCCATGCTACCTCCCCAAAACAAATTCATCCACTTTACAAAAAGTATATGCCTACACAAAACTCAATACAAAACCCCCCTCCCCTTGACAAGGTATTCCTACATGTTGGCGCCATTACCACCAGCACCATGTTGGCGCCATTACCACCAGCACCATGTTAGCGCCCTTACCACCAGCACCATGTTGGCGCCATTACCACCAGCACCATGTTGGCGCCATTACCACCAGCACCATGTTGGCGCCATTACCACCAGCACCATGTTGGCGCCATTACCACCAGCACCATGTTGGCGCCATTACCACCACACCATGTTGGCGCCATTACCACCAGCACCATGTTGGCGCCATTACCACCAGCACCATGTTGGCGCCATTACCACCAGCACCATGTTGGCGCCATTACCACCAGCACATGTTGGCGCCATTTCCACCAGCACCATGTTGGCGCCATTACCACCAGCACCATGTTGGCGCCATTACCACCAGCACCATGTTGGCGCCATTACCACCAGCACCATGTTGGCGCCATTACCACCAGCACCATGTTGGCGCCATTACCACCAGCACCATGTTGGCGCCATTACCACCAGCACCATGTTGGCGCCATTACCACCAGCACCATGTTGGCGCCATTACCACCAGCACCATGTTGGCGCCATTTCCACCAGCACCATGTTGGCGCCATTACCACCAGCACCATGTTGGCGCCATTACCACCAGCACCATGTTGGCGCCATTACCACCAGCACCATGTTGGCGCCATTACCACCAGCAACCATGTTGGCGCCATTACCACCAGCACCATGTTGGCGCCATTACCACCAGCGCCATGTTGGCGCCATTACCACCAGCACCATGTTGGCGCCATTACCACCAGCACCATGTTGGCGCCATTACCACCAGCACCATGTTGGCGCCATTACCACCAGCACCATGTTGGCGCCATTACCACCAGCACCATGTTGGCGCCATTACCACCAGCACCATGTTGGCGCCATTACCACCAGCACCATGTTGGCGCCATTACCACCAGCACCATGTTGGCGCCATTACCACCAGCACCATGTTGGCGCCATTACCACCAGCACCATGTTGGCGCCATTACCACCAGCACCATGTTGGCGCCATTACCACCAGCACCATGTTGGCGCCATTACCACCAGCACCATGTTGGCGCCATTCCACCAGCACCATGTTGGCGCCATTACCACCAGCACCATGTTGGCGCCATTCCACCAGCACCATGTTGGCGCCATTCCACCAGCACCATGTTGGCGCCATTACCACCAGCACCATGTTGGCGCCATTACCACCAGCACCATGTTGGCTCCATTACCACCAGCACCATGTTGGCGCTATTACCACCAGCACCATGTTGGCGCCATTACCACCAGCACCATGTTGGCGCCATTACCACCAGCACCATGTTGGCGCCATTACCACCAGCACCATGTTGGCGCCATTACCACCAGCACCATGTTGGCGCCATTACCACCAGCACCATGTTGGCGCCATTACCACCAGCACCATGTTGGCGCCATTACCACCAGCACCATGTTGGCGCCATTACCACCAGCACCATGTTGGCGCCATTACCACCAGCACCATGTTGGCGCCATTACCACCAGCACCATGTTGGCGCCATTCCACCAGCACCATGTTGGCGCCATTACCACCAGCACCATGTTGGCGCCATTACCACCAGCACCATGTTGGCGCCATTACCACCAGCACCATGTTGGCGCCATTACCACCAGCACCATGTTGGCGCCATTACCACCAGCACCATGTTGGCGCCATTACCACCAGCACCCCTGTTGGCGCCATTACCACCAGCACCATGTTGGCGCCATTACCACCAGCACCATGTTGGCGCCATTACCACCAGCACCATGTTGGCGCCATTACCACCAGCCCATGTTGGCGCCATTACCACCAGCACCATGTTGGCGCCATTACCACCAGCCCATGTTGGCGCCATTACCACCAGCACCATGTTGGCGCCATTACCACCAGCACCATGTTGGCGCCATTACCACCAGCACCATGTTGGCGCCATTACCACCAGCACCATGTTGGCGCCATTACCACCAGCACCATGTTGGCGCCATTACCACCAGCCCCATGTTGGCGCCATTACCACCAGCACCATGTTGGCGCCATTACCACCAGCACCATGTTGGCGCCATTACCACCAGCACCATGTTGGCGCCATTACCACCAGCACCATGTTGGCGCCATTACCACCAGCACCATGTTGGCGCCATTACCACCAGCCCATGTTGGCGCCATTACCACCAGCCCCATGTTGGCGCCATTACCACCAGCACCATGTTGGCGCCATTACCACCAGCACCATGTTGGC
Organism: Cherax destructor; assembly: GCA_009830355.1. NCBI lineage: Eukaryota > Metazoa > Arthropoda > Malacostraca > Decapoda > Parastacidae > Cherax > Cherax destructor. The sequence goes on along the minus strand of WNWK01004591.1, from coordinate 40,049 downwards.
GCCATTACCACCAGCACCATGTTGGCGCCATTACCACCAGCACCATGTTGGCGCCATTACCACCAGCACCATGTTGGCGCCATTACCACCAGCACCATGTTGGCGCCATTCCACCAGCCCATGTTGGCGCCATTACCACCAGCCCATGTTGGCGCCATTACCACCAGCACCATGTTGGCGCCATTACCACCAGCCCATGTTGGCGCCATTACCACCAGCACCATGTTGGCGCCATTACCACCAGCCCATGTTGGCGCCATTACCACCATACTGCAAACCTTGACATACAATCTTGTCGAAAACATTTTTTATCTCACATAATATTAGTGTTCATACATTTAATGCATAATGACTCAAATTACATCACACATAAAATACTCCTCATACACATCCCCCCCCTCCCCCATAATCTTACACAGTAGGAACTTGTACAAGGAATCCTAAGCTTAAACAACTCAATGAACATTCGTAACCCCCCCTACCCTTAGTTCTAAAACAAAAAAAATCACAGTGGTTTTAATTTTCAACACATGGCTTTACCAACATTACAATGAACTGACTCAAATAATACTAAAGGAAACATCAATGCCGGCTGCACAAGCCCAAGAAAAATAAAACATAGATTACAAAACAAAATACTAGAATTATAATGCCATGCTGTACACAAGAATGGCTCCTAACTCTCATCAACAAAATTGAACCTTGAAAAGTTACTATAATATTGAACATACCAACATATTAATATCACACATAAAAAACATGTTTGTAAGACATCATAAATGGGCACCGCTGGCATTAATACCCTTCAAACGTGTTCAGGAAATCCCCCGTCACATGTTATCAAAATGTAATTAAAATCGGATGCCATAATAGTACCAAAACAACATGACTAAAGGATGTCTCATTTTCTCACCCTCGCTTGCAACACTTAATGGAAGACAGTCAGTTACTCTTTAACCACTGCAAAAACATTCACTTCATAACTAGTATAAACACTATGATTATCAACTCAGACAATAGGATCACGTCCATACCTATAGTATCCGTCCATACACACGTATACGCCTCCATACCCCCCCTCGTAATGTATATCCTTGTATACCTACACTTGTCCCACCGTTCACACCCTCCCTTCCCCCGTGACACCAGCCTGCCTAAAGTTACCTACTGAACTACTCTACGCAACTCCCCTACCGTCATATTTCTATATCCCACCAGAAAAGCAGTCAACCACCTACTCCCATATACCTCCCTATTTCTACACCACGACCTATAAAATGTACCTGCTAATGCCCGTATTCGTCCCTTCCCGTCAACCTTCCTCATTGCCTACGAAACAAAAACAGTGACCAAATGCGTGACTGCCCGTCGCACACTTTCATCTACTCCTCCTATATCAAAACTCAATGCCCTGAAAACAGATATCCCTGCTCCTCCCACCAGACCTATTACCCCGCTAAACCATACCCGAACAGAATCTAAAGTTTCACAAAAATACATTGCATTAAAGGCGGTTTCCTCCACCAGATTCTCCACTATCCCCATTCTATACAATGCTAGTTTTGACGGCACAACCCCATGCAAAAACCTGTATATCAAATCTCTTACTCTCGCTCTCAGCCTTAATTTACGAAATCCCTCCCATATCCCCTTCCAATCATACATTGGGTATACACCTACGCCTTCCACAACTTCCCTACCCCCCCAATCTCCCCAACACACTCACTTTAACGTTCCTTGCCTCCCTTGCAAACATGATATGTCTCAGCAGATCCCTACACTCCAACTCTCTCCCTCCCCACCACCTTTGCAGGTCCCTCATTACTGCCCCCACCCTATGACCCTGTGCCCCACCCAGTCGCAGGTAACTGTGTTTTTCATACAAACTCTTCAACCTATTGTTCAAGGTAATAAGCCCCAGACCCCCACTTCCAACCGATTTCATCACCACACCCTTGTGCAACCAAGGACGTCCATATCCCCACACATACCTTAAAACCCTCCTTTGCAACCTAGTCACATGTTATTTCCTGTTTTTACTTGCTGACAGCAGGTATAGTGCTGAAGAAGGTAGTGTGGGTTGAATTGAGACGACCGTGGACTAGATTTGCTTTATTGTGTAGGTACACACGGGCAGAACGTGAGGGGACCGAAAGCCAGCTTGCGAGAGGACTTGATCCAGTGAGGTAGGCCAGTGAAGTGAGGAAGCATGTACTGAGCGTCTCACTGACCTGAGTAAGCCTACAGAGGTCAGCACTGTAGTGCCGCGAGATTTGAAACTAATAGGCAGCATAGGCTGTCTACATCCGCTCGGCCACCTACCGCGTGTCGTCTCGACACGACAATACTGGTGGGCACGAAGGTGTGAAAGATAATTATATGCAATTGTTAACCCGGGGGGACTGGCTTTCACTCGCCCAAAATTTAAAAAGGACATAATTATAATACATATAGCAGGCCTCAAGAACTCTCCCATCCTAAGGGAAGAGAAAATTGGTGTGCTCGTACAGCTGGAAGGAGGGCAGAGCAAGGCGATGTCGGTACTGGAACTAGAATCTTCTATTTACAGGTTGTCCGCATGGCTAGGGCATCAAACTTGAGTGCACATCCTGGAGCGCTGTACCATCCTCACATCTGCAAACAATGACTGACAGTAGATTTCCTAAGGTGTGACATTTTACTCAAAAGGGCGGCACTGCCCTTAACTTTATACAGGTTTTACGAGACACACTGGGTGCACATACTTACAATAACATTATTTCCAAGGAATTCATTATACTACGGGTACCCTTCTAGAATAAATTTTACATATTTACATGGTGTTGTCCACCCTGACTCCTTTATTTACTAACTATACAATGTGTGAACATTAATACCTATTTCTGCAAGCGTACATTACATTAGCATAGCTAGCGTATGAGTCGGACAAGTCAGTAGGTACGTCACTGTCCCAGAAATGTACTGCTGTCCTGGGTCTCAGGACAGAACTAGATGGGTTGTCACTAGTTTGAGTCTGATTGTGGCTTTGCAATGCATGCGATTCCAGCTCTGCTTCGGCTTGCACATGATCAACATACTTCATGTGGTTAAGGTGAGTTTTTTTTATAGTTCCGGTAGCGATCTCCCTCACCTCGAACTTATTGCCGCGGAGCTGTCGTAAGACTGCTCCGCGGCATACCAGGGGTCTGCGTCGGGTTGAGCAACATAACTTTGCAACCTGGTTCCACCTTACTTTCCTTAGCGTGGGCGTTGCGATCAGACGTGAACCTATCTGTGGCTTTTATTAGGTTCTCACGTACTCGCTGGAAGACAAGCTGTGTGGTCCACATCTTAACTATACCGGTGTTATCGGCGGAGCAAACAGGATTTCGTACGGTAAACACTTATCATAGCCATACAAGGCAAACTGGGGTGTCTCACCAATCGAGCTGTTGAGGGAAGAGTTCAATGTACACTGTACATCTGGAATAGTCTCATTCCATGTAGTACAACTCGGATTAACGGTTACTCTGAGCACCTCCAGGACTTTGCGGTTTGTACATTCAGCAAGACCATTACTCGCAGGGTGGCGTGGAGCTACTGGCGCTTGGTGAATGTTTAACCTTGCGCAATGTTGAAAATTGAAAATGGTTCCAACGAAGTTATAAACATTAGACTAAGAGCAAGTTGGTTTTGAATGAAACTACTCTACAGTATCTAACAATGTGCTAGTTCACACATTGGATAATGTCGTATTAAAGGCTTTACTAAACTCCAGAATTTTAAAAATACCATTAAATGGTAATTTTCAATATATATTTTTTTTTTTTTTTTTTTTTTTTTTTACAGTTCAGTTTTATATAAAATATTCTACACTCCACTAAAAAAACATTTGATTATGTGTTTTTTTACGAAAGTACAGTTTGACAATTTTTTTTATATCATTTATCAAATTGACCCATACATAGCCCAAATTCAATAAAAGAATGCTTCCATTTAAGATACACCAATGTAATTGACGGTCACGATTGAAACCCTTTGGGGGTCGACAGCCCTTCTCGGAAAAGTGTTCCTGGGGTCGAAAAGTTTTTGGATTTTTTTTTCTTATGAAATGATAGAAAATCTTTTTCCGATCATAACGCCACCAAAATTATGAAATTTGATCGAAAACTAACGGAATTATGCTTTCGCGAAGTTCGCGGTATCTATGACACTGACGCATGGGCGATTTCACCCAATTCGAGCCCTATTTTCGACAAATTCCAATGTTTCAGTCTCCTAAAATTATAGCTACTGCGCTAGAACTCCATTTGTTCTATCGATTGAGTACAAGAAACCTGCCTATTTACTAACTTCATCTACCCAAAATAGTGGTCAGAAAATGGCAATTTTCCAATTTCACACAAACTTTCAAACGATGCCAATTTCAAAATAGGGTCCAGAGTACACAAGGCAGACTTTCCTGGCACTAAAATAACCTGTTCTCTGTTCATTAGCCACGTCTCCAGGCCCCTGTTTCATTACTTTTGCTTTCCAGTTTGAATTTTTATTCTCACAAAAATAGAAGATTTACTGTTATGTATACAACTGCATCATTGTAAAAATGGTATAAATAATATCAGAGCACTTGTGCATGAATATAAGACTCGCCAGTTGATGTGTATTGGACGCATGGTGTGATTTGTTTACTCTTGAACATCGTCAAAAATCGAACATTTTTGCTACTTTGAGCTCAATTGCAAGGTACTTGTCATTGTCATACTAATCAAAATCATCTTTATTTCTGTAATATATCTTCCATTCTATCAAATGAGACCAAGAAAACGAGAATACATCAATAAATACCATACGAAAATCGACTGCAAACTCGCTGTTTTAATCGGAAAAAATGGTCAGATTTTTTTTTCTCATTATGCAGTGTGTGCTGCAGGATTTTTTTATACTGCACACACTGACCACACAGACCCATTCTTTCATATTTATGCCTACCAGACGTTTTCTGCTTAAATTGAGGCCGCTAGAATTTGGGCGTACTAGTATGGCACCAACCCCTGCTCGTAAAACGTACTAGTACGGCACCGACCCCGAAAGGGTTCCCTGCTTGCCAGAATCACTCCCTGCTTGCGAGCGTCACTCACTGCTTGCAAGAGTCACTCACTGCTTGCGAGAGTCACTCCCTGCTTGCGAGAGTCACTCCCTGCCTGCCAGAGTCACTCCCTGCTTGCGAGAGTCACTCCCTGCTTGCCAGAGTCACTCCCTGCTTGCGAGAGTCACTCCCTGCTTGCAAGAGTCACTCCCTGCTTGCGAGAGTCACTCCCTGCTTGCCAGTCACTCCCAGGTTGCCAGAGTCACTCCCTCCTGCCTTATGACCAGGTTTCGGTCAGAATTGGTCAATTAACTAGACACTAGTATGTAACCTACCTTCAAATGTCATTTATATAGATATCGTGAGGGAAAAGTTCGTTAAATAAGAGTGAAAGCATGAATGAATGGTGGAGGTAATATAAATGGGTGAATTTCTTGAGTAAGGGGGTGTGCATTGACTTAGGTATTTTAATACCTTTAATGACCTTCTCTCTAGCATGTAAGTGAATACTTGTCCGAGTTATTATTTTTTTGTTTGTCTTTTTAGCCTTTTAGCTCGACCTGGGAGATTCGATGAGTGCGAGACAAGGCGGTCAGCTAGATCTATGCATTAGATCTATGACTTTACCTTAAGGGGGTATTGGAAGCATTTATTCATTTTTTTTTTGTTTTTGGTTCAATTTCAATGAACGTTGATACTGTGATTTAACCAGCATTTTCTCTCTTCAGCAATGTTTGTGAATTGACTTTATGTTGCAAAATTGCAAGATATTGCAAAATTTTATGTAGAGGTGGGAGGGTATAAAAGACTCCCTTCACATGAAAATTGGTAAGACATACAATGTTCTAGTCGACATCAGATGAAAGATAAAGAGTTAGATAATCTTTATTCCAGAGGCTTTTGAGAGAAATGTCAATAGATTGTATTAAATTTTTTTTTTTTAAATTTGTGTTTTTTTTTTTTAAGGAATTTTTTGGAGGAAAAAATTCAATAAAAACAAAACAGTAGGACATATCTAAAATCAATACTGGAATTGTAATAGAACCATCATTCCTCAATAACATCCGAAAAATTCCTCTTCTGGATACCACATCAATTTGTCGTAGCTCTTTTAGATTTACCATCTTTTGTCTTCAAAACCTTCAGCATCTCCATCGTAGAGTATGCAAAGCCAGCGTTTAGTTGCACGTTGTCTATTAACAGTAAAACAACTCCTACTGGCGTCTGTGCTCTCCGTCTCTTGTAGATTTTTTTTCTACGAGTCGCGTCCACCAGCGACTACCTCGTCTTGCACCAGCTTCATGGTCAACATCGTGAATCCTGATAGCTACTTGCAACGTCCACCTGCACTTAGGAATACCCTATGTCCCTAACCTGTATAACCTGTATAAATTTGTACATAGGGAAACTAATGGACCCCAATGGAAATAAGTCACTGACTTTTTTGGGTTATGCTAGATTTTCTACACATGCTCCTATGTATGATAATCTAAGTATAACTGTATTTGTGTATACCTGAATAAACTTACTTACTTACTTGTTTCACGTGATTAATTAACGTATTTTATTTTTCTGATTTATTTTCAAAAGGAGGAAGAAAAAAAAATCCCTTTGAGGTTTAGAAATACCTGTTATACCTTAGCAGATATGAAGGTGTTCATATGTATGATTATTACCCTATACTACCCTGTTCCCCTGTATATTACCACACACTACCCTGTTCCCCTGTATATTACCACACACTGCCCTGTTCCCCTGTATATTACCACACACTGCCCTGTTCCCCTGTATATTACCACACACTGCCCTGTTCCCCTGTATATTACAACACACTGCTCAGTTCCCCTGTATACTACCACACACTACCCTGTTCCACTGTATATTACCACACACTACCCTGTTCCCCTGTATATTACCATACACTGTCCTGTTCCCCTGTATATTACCACACACTACCCTGTTCCACTGTATATTACCACACACTACCCTGTTCCATTGTATATTACCACACACTACCCTGTTCCCCTGTATATTACCACACACTACCCTGTTCCATTGTATATTACCACACACTACCCTGTTCCCCTGTATATTACCACACACTACCCTGTTCCATTGTATAATACCACACACTACCCTGTTCCATTGAATATTACCACTCACACTACCCTGTTCCATTGTATATTACCACACACTACCCTGTTCCATTGTATATTACCACACACTACCCTGTTCCATTGTATATTACCACACACTACCCTGTTCCATTGAATATTACCACACACTACCCTGTTCCATTGAATATTACCACACACTACCCTGTTCCATTGTATATTACCACACACTACCCTGTTCCCCTGTATATTACCACACACTACCCTGTTCCATTGTATATTACCACACACTACCCTGTTCCATTGTATATTACCACACACTACCCTGTTCCATTGTATATTATCACTCACTACCCTGTTCCCTTGTATATTACCACACACTACCCTGTTCCATTGTATATTACCACACACTACCCTGTTCCCCTGTATATTACCACACACTACCCTGTTCCCCTGTATATTACCACACACTACCCTGTTCCCCTGTATATTACCACACACTACCCTGTTCCCCTGTATATTACCACACACTACCCTGTTCCCTTGTATATTACCACACTACCCTGTTCCCTTGTATATTACCACACTACCCTGTTCCCTTGTATATTACCACACTACCCTGTTCCCTTGTATATTACCACACACTACCCTGTTCCCCTGTGTATTACCACACTACCCTGTTCCCTTGTATATTACCACACACTACCCTGTTCCCCTGTATATTACCATACACTGTCCTGTTCCCCTGTATATTACCACACACTACCCTGTTCCACTGTATATTACCACACACTACCCTGTTCCCTTGTATATTACCACACACTACCCTGTTCCCCTGTATATTACCTTGCATCTGCAGCATCTCCTGTTTCTTGCAAATTCAGTTTTTCTTACACATTTTTTTCACTTACCTTTGTTTATTATGGCCATTTAATCTGTTTCTTGTACATATCATTTTAATCATATATTTTTTTTATAGATCTTTACTAGCTTTAAATCTAGTTTTACTTGTAATTAGTGGCACATTTTACCCTGCTTGCTCCTCTTAAGTTGTATATTACAATTTTTGTTTAATACTATCATATTCCTATAAATGATTTCGGGCTTCTTTTTGATTATAATAATAATTATAATATTCCTGTTATTATTATTATTATTATTATTATTATTATTATTATTATTATCGCAATTTGGTTATTTTACCTCACATTGTTTATAATTTACCGTTACTCATTTCTTTTTGTGTGTGTGTGTATTGTTCTTTCATATTTTACCCAGTTATCTTTATCCCTTGTTACTATAAAGCTACTTTTTGTAACGAGTATATTTACTAATCCTTGTATTTTTATTTAACATTTTTATAATGCTATATTCTGCTATCCTTTAATACTTACATATATTTAGTTATATTTTTTTCATTAATATTTTTAGTATATACCTTTTATTGCTGATTTAATTTCTTTATTCTTTTAACTTGCTTATTTTACATTTTTTAGCAAATTTCTTTTTATAGATTTTATCAATGTTCTTTTTGTTGTTAAATGTAAATACTGCCAAGTAAATGTTAATATGGGTATAGAAGTTAACTTTTTTATCACAACTAGATAATAACTAGTTACAGTAATGATAAATGGTTTTGAAAACCGACAAGTTAAAGATTGAGACACTTATGCAACATATGGGAATCTTTATTAAGGAAACGTTTCGCCACACAGTGACTTCATCAGTCCAATACAAAGCAGAAAGGTGTAAGGAGAGGAGGAGTTTGAGGTAATCAGTCCCTCGGCCTGGAGTCGATGTGTTCAGTCCATCAATCTTTCTGCTTTGTATTGGACTGATGAAGCCACTGTGTGGAGAAACGTTTCCTTAATAAAGATTCCCATATGTTGCATAAGTTAAGAAAAAAATCTCACTTTTTAACTACAGTACCAGATTCCTCGGTAATTTCAGTGATGAGATGACAGCACTGAATGATGACCTAACTGAAAGCTGGCTAAAACATGACTCAACAAACATATATAGCTTACCCTCTTACACAACCAATCTTAACAGTTGACCTGATCAAAAGTGAGGTTGTATTGCTATATCTATCCCAATGAGATGTAATACACTCATTCTACATGTACCGGAGATGAACAGGGAAAATACACAATTGTTCAATTGACAGCTAAAAACATGAGTTCGCCATTAGAAATACGAGCAGTCTCCAGGCTCAACACATTCCAACATAGGCACCTTTGGGGATTAACTTAAAGATGATTTCAAAAACAAAAAACTAAACAAGAAATACTTAATAATTGCTGGTGACTTTAACATCATAAAATAGCTGGCTTCCTGAAAATGTGTAATGGGTACTTACGCCCGCAATAACGAAACCCACACGTGTGTAATGGGTACTTACGCCCGCAGTAACGAAACCCACACGAATCGCTGAAGCTTTAGCATTTTTCTTGACTACATTTGGTCACCTGTAACAGCGCCTCTGAAAACTGTCTACACAACTGATCATTACTCACCAAATCACCAACTAACACCTATGTTTCATTGGGGCTCCACCAGGAGGTGTCAGTAAACAATTTCAATATGTCAATAAATAACACTGATTAGACTAGATCGAGATATTCACTCACGTGTCTAAGTTTTCTTCCAAACAATTCAGTGGCTCTTTAATAAACATTGTACCTTATAAACAAAACAAAAAGACTAAATAACTCTTGGCTAATCAATATTCTCAGATCCATTCATCAGAAGCATATTTTTGAAAAAAACAATGTAAAATTGGTTTATTTTCCTAAAAATTATGAACAAAAATATACTTTAACACTTACTAAGCTTATAAAGAAAACTAAACAATTGTAATATGCCAGTTGATTCCAAGAAATGAAGAGTGATGTCAAAAGACATGGAACCTGTACTCTCAGATACTTGGTTCACCTCAAAGGGAAGAGACCAAAGAAATTATACTGACGACACCTGTTGACCCTCAAATTCATGTTGCTGATACTTAATAACTTCTCTGCTATAATGTGTAACTCCAGTAACCTGTCTCTATTTTCTCCGATCTGTATTTTTCTTATTAGTCTTACGTTATTAGCAAAGAATGAACCATACGAGTCAATACCTCTAACAGGTCATTTATGTTATATTAAAATAAATAAAAATCTAAAAACTGATCCTCTAATTTGGAAACCAGTCTCTAGTTGGAACAGTGTCAAATCCTTTCTGTTAAAAAGTCAATTTCCCAAGAAGCTCAACCAGTCTTTCCCTGATATTCTTTTCCAATATATCGGACAGTATACATGCCAGTAATGCTTGCCTAAAATTTTGTCTCTTGTCTCCCTGCGGGTTTCCAGCTGTCTGTTTTGTCTCCCATCTCCAGGGATAAGTAGATGATTCGTATAGGTTCAAACAGTTCTTCCGCTCCTCCTCTCAGTATTTCAGTATCCATGGTGGTTATATGCCATCACGCCCAATAGTTGTCGATGTGTCTGTTTTACTGTTTCATTACAACCTTGCATTCAACCTTGTATTCTGGCACTATTCCTCTTCCCTCAAGGACGGTGCAGTCGTCTTTCTTAAGCACCTGTGTAATAGTATTGGCTCTGATAGTCTTTGCTGGTATGCCATTCTCAAACTGACGTTCGGCTTCACTTCTCGTCTGTATACTCATTCCTAACTGTTATGTTTGCCTTCCTATTCTCTTAAATATGAAACAAACAGAAACGAAATATCACCTAATTAAATCAAAACATAAATTACAAATGTCGGTTTTCAAAACCATTTTTCACAAAAATGTGAATAATAGATAATACATGCATACAATGTACGACAGCATCGAGCAAGAGGTAGGAGAGTGCAACATGTGATGCTGCACACTAGTTCTGATCCAAGGTGGTCTAACGTGGCATAAAATGAAGTCACAGAATGAGCAGAAAATTCAATCACAATAAATTGAAGACAGACATTCGCAGTATAATAAACCTGAACCCTAATGAGAGGCATACTGCAAAACTGTGCAGTATATGTTGAAAATTATATAAAATACCGACAAGTTGATGTGTAAGTCATATGTGCAACAATTGGGTATTTCTACTGTAGTATAGTTAAAACGCAGACTTTAGTGAACATCTTATGATTGGGTGAACCAGGCTGGCTGTAGTCTCTGAAGTGACGACTCAGAAGAGAAGAAACAGCTCACTGAAAGACAAAGTCACCATCTCAGAGTAGCTTTACATAATTTATAAATGTAAAAAAAAATATTAGATCGTTCACAACTTTTTACCGAAGTCACGCAGCTCTTTCAACCTCTCGGGGTTTTTCTGGCCTAATCAGAACATACGTGGGTCGTTAGAGAGCTGTTTTCTGTCTTCCACGCCTCAGGTAGTTGCCCAATTACGATAGATGTGTTGAAGATTGTTGTTAGTGGCAATCACTCAGGGCCCATGGAGAGATGTTTTCCAGTCCCACCCCCTCTGAGGTTGTATGCAGTATGTAAAGAAATTGTTGGTGTACCCTACTATCCCTTTTTTCTGGACGCCTTTCTGTCTATACTTAAAATACCTCCGTAAATCTCGTTTTGAGCTCCTTACATACTTCTAAGTGGTTTCTTGTGATCCCCTCTTCTTCCTTCTCAGCCTGATTACCTGGTGTTTGACTGTTACTTTCCCCACTGATTTGGTTGTACAACAGTTTTGGGACAGATTTGGCTTTTGATGCTATGTCGTTCTCGTATTTCCTCTGGACCTCCCTTCTTATCCATTTATACTCGTTTCTGGCTCTTCGGCTCGTCTCCTTATTTTCTTGGGTCCTTTTTCTTCTATAATTTTTCCATGCTCTAGCACATTTAGCTTAGGCTTCTCTGCACCTGCGGGTGAACCAAAGGCTCATTCTGGTCTTCCCATTGTTTGTTTTGCACTTGGGTATGAAATTCTGCTCTAACTCCGTACACTTTGCAGTCACGTGTTCCATCGTTTCATTTACTGTCTTTCCCTACATTTTTGTTTCCCACTGCACCTCATGCAAGAAGTGCCTCATGCCTTCAAAGTCCCTTATTTTTTTAGTTTGGCATCTCCAATCCTTCTCATTCTGCTTCACTCTCCATTGTTAGTTCCTCAAAGTATTCGAAGCTCAGGACCAAGTGATCATCAGCTTTGCTGGGTCATCCTTGTATGGACTGATGAAGCCACTGTGTGGCGAAACGTTTCCTCAATAAAGATACCCAAGTGTTGCATATGTGTCTAATTTACCAACTCGTCGGTTCTCTGAACCATTCATCTACATCCCCTCCTATCTCTCTCTGGTAGTGTCCCTAACATGCTGATGTCTGAGGTTTTCCATTACTACCTCAATCATCTTAGCCCTCTACGCTTCTGGTTCCCCGTGTGGCTCAAGGTTTTCCCATTCAATCTCCATGTGATTGAAATCACCCACAACTAGTAACTTTGCCTTACCCATATAGGCCCTTACGGCTATCGCAGCTAATGAGTCTACCATTGCTCTGTTGCTCTCATCAAACTCTTCTCTTGGCCTCTTGCTGTTCTGTGGCAATCACCACCTAGAGAGTGGAGGAGTGACACTGCTGATCAAAACCCGATGGGATGGATTTTGATGAGCTATAGAGAGGAGACAGAGGAGAAACAAGATATTACATAATAGGAACGCTTCAGTCTGCAGGTCCCAAGGTGGTAATTGCAGTGATGTATAACCCACCACAGAACAGCAGAAGGCCAAGGCAAAAGTATGATGAGAGTAAGAGAGCGATGGTTGACACACTGGCCGCCGTGGCCAGAAGGGCTCATGCGAGTAGGGCATGGGTGACTTCAACCACAAGATAATCGACTGCAAGAACTTGAAGCCACATGGGGGCTAAGAAACGTAGAGGACTAAGATGATGGAGGTGGTACTGGAAAACCTCAAGTACCAACACTACCAGAGAGAGAGGAGAGGATGAACCAGCGAGACTGGACCTAGTATTCACCTTGAGCAGTGCAGATATTGAGAACATCACATAAGAAAGACCCCTTGGGGCCAGTGATCATGTGGTTACAAGTGTAGGGGAAAGCAGAAAGGGCCGAACGAATGAAGCCAAACTACAAGAAAGGGGACTACGCAGGCATGAAGAACTTCCTGAGCGGGGTTCAGTGGGACAGGAGGAGAACAACAGTCAAGGACCAGGTGATCAGGCTGAGGAAGGAATGAGGTGAGGTCACAAGAAATGACCGCGAAGTGTGTGAGGAGCTCAACATGAGATTCAAAGAGGTGTTCACAGAGGAGATAGAAGGGCCTCCCGAAAGGTAGAGAGGTAGGGTACACCATCAGGTGCTGGACACAATGCACACAACTGAGGAGGAAGTGAAGAGGCTACTAAGTGATCTAGTTACCTCAAAGGCGATGGGGCCGGATAACATCTCTCCATGGGTCCTGAGAGAGGGAGAAGAGGAGCTATGTGTACCCCTAACAACGATCTTCAACACATCTATCGAAACAGGGCAACTACCTGAGGTATGGAAGACAGCAAATGTAGTTCAAATTTTTAAAAAAGGAGACAGGCACGTAGCACTAAACTACAGACCAGTGTCACTGACATGTATAGTATGCAAGGTCATGGAGAAAATTATCAGGAGAAGAGTGGTTGAGCCCCTAGAAAGGAATGAGCTTATCAACGACGGCCAACACGGTTTCAGGGACGGGAAATCCTGTGTCACAAACCTACTGGAGTTCTACGACAGGGAGACAGTAGTAAGACAAGAGAAAGAGGGGTGGGTAGATTGCATATTCTAGGATTGTATGAAGGTTTTTGACACAGTTCCACACAAGAGATTAGTGCAGAAGCTGGAGGACCAGGCAGAGGTAACAGGGAAGGCACTACAATGGATCAGGGAATACTTGTCAGGAAGACAGCAGCGAGTCATGGTACGTGGCGAGGTGTCAGAGTGGCTGCCGGTGACGAGTGGGGTTCCACAGGGGTCAATCCTAGGACCGGTGCTCTTTCTGGTATTTGTGAACGACATGACGGAAGGAATAGACTCCGAAGTGTCTCTGTTTGCAGATGGTGTGAAGTTGATGAGAAGAATTCAATCGGACGAGGGCCAGGCAGAACTACAAAGGGATCTGGACAGGCTGCAAGCCTGGTCCAGCAATTGGCAAAGAAGACCGCAGACGGAGTACAGTATAGGGGGCCAGAGACTACAAACCTCAATCAAGGAAAAAGATCTTGGAGTGAGTATAACACCAAGCACATCTCCTGAGGGGCACATCAACCAAATAACTGCTGCAGCATATGGGCGCCTAACAAACCTAAGAACAGCATTCCGACATCTTAATAAAGAATCGTTCAGGACCTTGTACACTGTGTACGTTAGGCCCATACTGGAGTATGCAGCACCAGTTTGGAACCCACACCTAGCCAATCACGTAAAAAAGTTAGAGAAAGTGCAAAGGTTTGCAACAAGACTAGTCCCGGAGCTAAGGGGTATGTCCTACGAGGAGAGGTTAAGGGAAATCGACCTGACGACACTGGAGGACAGGAGAGATAGAGGGGACATGATAACGACATATAAGATACTGAGAGGAATTGACAAGGTGGACAAAGACAGAATGTTCCAGAAATGGGACACAGCAACAAGGGGACACAGTTGGAAGTTGAAGACTCAGATGAATCACAGAGATGTTAGGAAGTATTTTTTCAGTCACAGAGTGGTCAGGAAGTGGAATAGTTTGGGAAGCGATGTAGTGGAGGCAGGTTCCATACATAGCTTTAAGAAGAGGTATGATAAAGCTCATGGCGCAGGGAGAGTGACTCAGTAGTGGCCAGTGAAGAGGCGGGACCAGGAGCGATGAATCGACCCCTGCAACCAAAACTAGGTGAGTACACACACACACTCCTAGCCTTATAACTAGATATTATCACCGCTTGTCAAACTCTCTCCTAACGAAGTCATTCACTAGTCTAGCGAGTTTAATTTGCGGAGTCATGAGTTTGTAGCAGTTATGTTGTTGGAGGTGATGAGCGTGACACACCCGCCAATCATGACACACAACCATAATTTGTGAAAACACTGCTGAACTTAAGCTTACACCTAACCTTTTGGTGAGTTAGAAACTTGCAGTGACTGTGCGGTGAACTAGTAGAAACTTGACTTTCCAAGTCACCCAAAATTCTGGTGAATTTTGGGTGAATTAGAAAGTTCTGGCGACTTTGTTGTCGTGAGTCATAAAGTTATTTCGTCTTACTAGTGAGTCAGAAAGCTTTTGTTAATACACAAATAAATCGCACATAGAAGAGAGGAGCTGACGACGACGTTTCGGTCCGACTTGGACCATTTACTCCCTCCTTCCCTTCTTTGTGTTAGTGTGACTTTGTAAATGGTCCAAGTGGGACCGAAACGTCATCGTAAGCTCCTTCCTTCTATGTGCGGGTTATTTGTGTATTGTTCCAGTCACGGTATTGTGCCTTTATTGTTTTTGTTAAATTTGGAGAAACTTCTAGTGACAGTTCGGTGATAGTTCTTGTGACAGTTTTGTGAGTTAGTGAATTCATGAGTCTTTGGGTGAGCTACAAGTTGTGATGATCTTTTTTCGGAGAGTCAGGAAATAATGGGGCTTTTGTTGTGTCGAGAAGTTTCTTGTAATTTGCTTCTTCAATGTTTTGTTTGGGTGACCATCTTCCCCGCGAAGTGGTCAAAGACTTTGTTCTGGACCAGAAGCTTCCAGAGACCATTGCTACCCGGCTTGGTCAAATATATTGTTTTTTTTTTTTTTTTTATTAACACATCGGCCGATTCCCACCAAGGCAGGGTGGCCCGAAAAAGAAAAACTTTCATCATCATTCACTCCATCACTGTCTTGCCAGAAGGGTGCTTTACACTACAGTTATAAAACTGCAACATTTACACCCCTCCTTCAGAGTGCCGGCACTGTACTTCCCATCTCCAGAACTCAAGTCCGGCCTGCCGGTTTCCTGAATCCCTTCATAAATGTTACTTTGCTCACACTCCAACAGCACGTCAAGTATTAAAACCATATGCCTCCATTTACTCCTATCAAATACGCTCACACATGCTTGCTGGAAATCCAAGCCCCTCGCACACAAAACTTCCTTTACCCCCTCCTCCAACCTTTCCTAGGCCGACCCCTACCCCGCCTTCCCTCCACTACAGATTTATACACTCTCGAAGTCACTCTGTCTCGTTCCATTCTCTCTACATGTCCAAACCACCTCAACAACCCCTCCTCAGCTCTCTGGACAATCGTTTTGGTAATCCTGCACCTCCTCCTAATTTCCAAACTCTGAATTCTCTGCATTATATTCACACCACACATTGACCTCAGACATGACATCTCCACTGCCTCCAGCCTTCTCCTCGTTGCAACATTCATCACCCATGCTTCACACCCATATAAGAGCGTTGGTATAACTATACTCTCATACATTCCCTCTTTACTTCCATGGACAAGGTTCTTTGTCTCCACAGACTCCGAAGTGCTCCACTCACCCTTTTCCCCTCATCAATTCTATGATTCACCTCATCCTTCATAGACCCATCCGCCGACATGTCCACTCCCAAATATCTGAATACATTCACCTCCTCCATACTCTCCCCCTCCAATCTGATATCCAATCTTTCGTCACCTATTCTTTTTGTTATTCTCATCACCTTACTCTTTCCTATATTCACTTTCAATTTTCTTCTTTTACACACCCTACCAAATTCATCCACCAACCTCTGCAGCTTCTCTTCAGAATCTCCCAAAAGCACAGTGTCATCAGCAAAAGCAACTGTGACAACTCCCACTTTGTATTTGCTTCTTTATCTTTTAGCCCAACACCTCTTGCCAAGACCCTCGCATTCACTTCTCTTACAACCCCATCTATAAATATATTGAACAACCACGGTGACATCACACATCCTTGTCTAAGGCCCACTTTTACTGGGAAATAGTCCCCTTCCCTCCTACACACTCTAACCTGAGCCTCACTATCCTCATAAAAACTCTTCACTGCTTTCAGTAACCTTCCTCCTATTCCATACACCTGCAACATCTGCCACATTGCCCCCTATCTACCCTATCATACGCCTTTTCCAAATCCATAAATGCCACAAAAACATCTTTACCCTTATCCAAATACTGTTCACCTATATGTTTCACTGTAAACACTTGGTCTACACACCCCTACCTTTCCTAAAGCCCCTTGTTCATCTGCTATCCTGCTTTCTGTTTTACTCTTAATTCTTTCAATAATAACTCTACCATACACTTTACCAGGTACACTCAACAGACTTATTCCCCTATAATTTTTGCACTCTCTTTTGTCCCCTTTGCCTTTATACAAAGGAACAATACACGCTCTCTGCCAATCCCTAGGTACCTTACCCTCTTCCATACATTTATTAAATAATAGCACCAACCACTCCAAAATTATATCCCCACCTGCTTTTAACATTTCTATCTTTATCCCATCAATCCCAGCTGCCTTACCCCCTTTCATTCTACCCACTGCCTCACGAACTTCCCTACACCCACAACTGGCTCTTCCACACTCCTACAAGATGTTATTCCTCCTTGCCCTACACACGAAATCACAGCTTCCCTGTCTTCATCAACATTTAACAAATCCTCAAAATATTCTCTCCATCTTCCCGATACCTCTAACTCTCCATTTAATAACTCTCCTCTCCTATTTTTAACTGTCAAATCCATTTGTTCTCTAGGCTTCCTCAACTTATTAATCTCATTCCAAAACTTTTTCTTATTTTCAACAAAATTTGCTGATAACATCTCACCCACTCTCTCATCTGCTCTCTTTTTACATTGCTTCACCACTCTTTTAACCCTCTTTTCTCTCCATATACTCTTCCCTCCTTGCATCACTTCTACTTTGTAAAAACCTCTCATATGCTAACTTTTTCCCTTACTACTCTCTTTACATCATCATTCCACCAATCGCTCCTCTTCCCTCCCGCACCCACTCGCCTGTAACCACAAACTTCTGCTGAACACTCTAACACTACATTTTTAAATCTACCCCATACATTTTCGACCCCATTGCCTACACTCTCACTAGCCCATCTATCCTCCAATAGTTGTTTATATCTTACCCTAACTGCCTCCTCTTTTAGTTTATAAACCTTCACCTCTCTTTTACTTACTGATTCTATTTTCCTTGTATCCCATCTACCTTTTACTCCAACTGTAGCTATAACTAAAAAGTGATCTGATATATCTGTAGCCCCTCTATAAACATGTACATCCTGAAGTCTACTCAACAGTCTTTTATCTATCAATACATAGTCCAACAAACTACTGTCATTACGCCCTACATCATATCTTGTATACTTATTTATCCTTTTTTCTTAAAATATGTATTACCTATAACTAAACCCCTTTCTATACAAAGTTCAATCAAGGGCTCCCATTATCATTTACACCTGGCACCCCAAACTTACCTACTACACCCTCTCTGCATGTTTCTCCCACTTTAGCATTTAGGTCCCCTACCACAATTACTCTCTCATTTGGTTCAAAAGTTCCTATACATTCGCTTAACATCTCCCAAAATCTCTCTCTCTCCTCTACACTCCTCTCTTCTCCAGGTGCATACACGCTTATTATGACCCACTTTTCGCATCCGACCCTTATTTTAATCCACATAATCCTTGAATTTACACATTTATATTCCCTCTTTTCCTTCCATAACTGATCCTTCAACATTATTGCTACCCCTTCCTTAGCTCTAACTCTCTCAGATACTCCTGACTTAATCCCATTTATTTCTCCCCACTGAAACTCGCCTACCCCTTCAGCTTTGTTTCGCTTAGGGCCAGGACATCCAACTTCTTTTCATTCATAACATCGGCAATCATCTCTTTCTTATCATCCCACTACATCCACGCACATTCAGACAACCCAATTTTATAAAGTTTTCTTCTTCTCGTTTTTAGTAGATTTGTACAGGAGAAGGGGTTACTAGCCCATTGCTCCCGGCATCTTAGTCGCCTCATACGACACGCATGGCTTACGGAGGAAAGATTCTTTTCCACTTCCCCATGGACAATAGAGAAAATAAAAGGAACAAGAGCTATTAAGAAAAAGAAGAAAAACCTAGATGTGTGTATGTATATATATGCATGTGTATGCCAGTGTAGTGTGACCTAAAGTGTAAGTAGAAGTAGCTAGATATACCTGTTATCCAGCGTGTTTATGAGACAGAAAAAAGACACCAGCAATCCTACCATCATGTAAAACAGTTTCAGGTTTCTGTTTCACAGTCACCTGGCAGGACGGTAGTACCTCCCTGGGTGGTTGCTGTCTACCAACCTACTACCTATATATTGCTTTAGGTCTGTTTATTCCAGGGATAATCTCTCCCGTTACTTGGTCCTAGACCTGGCTGTTCTTGGACCATCGCTCTGCGGCCTGGTACTTCAGCAACCGATTCCTGTGATAATCGCCCACCATGACCTATTTTTTTATTAAGTAGTTCCAGAGATCATTTTTCTCATAGACTGTTACTGTCCCCATGGATAAATTTATCTCCATGCGACGGAAATTTAGTCGAGAAAATTATGTCCATACGACGGGTGAGAGAATATTTCCAACCCCACATCCTCATTCATGGGTCAACGTCACAAACTTCCAATAAGAAGTTTTGAAGTGTAAACATGTTTAAAGATATTACATATGATAATAAATATTTATCTATGCCATTATAATTATACTACCAATTCAAGTTTAGCGCATTAAAAGTGCATGTCAACACTCTTGTAATGAATGTGCTGCTGTATCAATGATTCAACACCAGAGACAATATGAGACAAGTTTGTTTGTGGTTTAAAATTTTTGAGTGCTGTAGTTATTTTGCGATGGTATAAGGTCTATGTGATCATAGTTGTAGGTTTGAAGCTAACAACGGCATTGGTGATAATTGGAGAAAGAACTGCTAGTGACTGTAACCTGACAATCAAATGTCCCTTCTGTTGTAGTGTAGTGTTCCATAAACCGACCATAATTATATATAATGAGCACGAAGCTCGAGTGAATATAACTTAAAAACAACTGATCTTGAGTTTGGAGAAACATGTGTCGGTCTTCACGTGTTCACTAACAAGAAGATCCAGTAATGCTTGAACATATCCTTCAAATGAGTTATTAGATTCATAACGAGCACATAATGAAGTCATTATAGAAGGGCTTACATTCCCATACCCCCCCCCCCAAACAAAAAAAAAGAGAACACAACAATTAATAAATCGAGTGATAGTTTGAAATTTGGAATATGTCAGATAGGGAAAAATATCAAATAAAATAAACAATCTTACAAAAAGCAAATGGACTCCACTCAACAGTCATGTCAAAGGCTGGAGAGAACAGAGACTGCCACGAACTCCGATACTAGCTAAAACATAAGTACAAAAATGTATTTTTGTGATTACGTATATATTAAAACTTCCCAGGACTGGTCCTTGGGGGAAGAGAATGGAGTAAGAATCAGTCGTTAATATAAATATTATATAAAATGCGACTTACGGTATTATTTATGAAAGAGAATCGTGAAAAATAGGAGGAGTTTGAGGTAATCAGTCCCTCAACCTTGAGTCGATGTTGTCAGTCCATCAATCTTGAAAAGAATACAGCATATGTGCGAAGAAGTAGCTTATATACCGTAGGCAGGAGAGGTGCAGCAGTCGTAGGTGGTGTCACATTTGACCAATGTGGAAGTAGGTCGTGCCCAAGGGTTAGGCAAGTGAAGAATTCCCTGTGTTAAGATCCCAAGATGTTGCTGTGCCAGACACGTATATAAACCACTTCTTCGCACATATGTTGTATTCTTTTCAAGATTGATGGACTGACTACATCGACTCCAGGCTGAGGGACTGATTACCTCAAACTCCTCCTGTTCTTCACGATTCTCCTTTGTATGGACTGATGAAGCCACTGTGTGGCGAAACGTTTCCTCAATAAAGATATCCAAGTGTCTAATTTACCAACATAAGTGCTGAATTTACCACAGTAAATATGAGAATATGATAAGAAATTTACTTATGTGAGAGTATTTATGGCTGCTTCAGCCTGCAGCACAAAGATGCTTGAAAGTGTTTTTCATTCATGAAACGCAATAAAAATATAAAAATGGCTAAAAAAAATTGCAGAAAATTCACAAAATATACATTAGTGTCTTACTGGTGACGTCATCACGTCAGGTGTTATAATTGCAATTGCACACTCTAGAACTCTAGAAAATAGTAGAGATTTGAGACATTCACCAAAATGTTACCAATAATGTTAGCCAAGTCACACCTTTTGGAATGTAGAATTGGAATTTGTATTTACAAGCTGGCCATGACGACTCTCAGAGGTGAGACAATGACAAAGGCAAAAGAATGCTTGTTTATTAAGTATCCAAAAGATTAATAACTTGTAAATTAATGTCGTTGAAGGATAATTGGCCGAATATTTAAAGAGAGGTGTTGTCAATGCCGAGCTGATAAGTCTCACAGAATGCCAGGTTTATATTCTATTTCTAGGTGTGAATAGGATCCTATGTAGAGGTCTTGTTTTTGCTTCGTACTACTAAGAACTGATATTATATAAAAATGTTGGGTTCATTGTTTATATACGATTAGGTGTCTCTGTGTTCTATTAGGGTTTTCACTGCTCTTGGTAATCTACGGTCATGATAACCACTCTACCTCACCTGTCAGATGTTGGTAATCTACGGTCATGATAACCACTCTTCCTCACCTGTCAGATGTTGGTAATCTATGGTCATGATAACCACTCTACCTCACCTGTCAGATGTTGGTAATCTACAGTCATGATAACCACTCTACCTCACCTGTCAGATGTTGGTAATCTATGGTCATGATAACCACTCTACCTCACCTGTCAGAGGTAGCGACGAGGATAGAGGTGTCATCTGGAAAAACTTTTAAGTTAATGATGTATTGGTCGAGCCCCTTCATCAATTAGTAGGCATAACAGCAAAAGATCATTTCACCTAAAACACTCTGGAAATTTCATTAGGATCAAGCACGTAAAGAAGTAACAAGCTGCTTAGTTTTGATGTTAACCTCCTTATTCACACATACTTGCTACCAAAGCAACTTGCTTCTCAGTTACTTCTTATTGCATGTCTCTGTACGAAAATCCATACAAAGAAGTTTAACCTCTGCTTATCAGATTTCCTTGACGCCGTCGAACTGTGCTTTAGATATAGTAATTTTCCCTTCGGAAATTCCATGTACAAATAGTCTTTTGGTCTATTTTTGGGCTCACCTTTTAGCGTAGCCACCCATGGCCAGTTTGTAGATGGAACATGTGGATTAAGAGAAATTCGAAGTCCACAGCCACAAAAATGTGACATGATTAAGATACGTGGACGATGTCTTGTCATCGCTGGGTGACGCCTCGACACCATGAATCTTCTGAAGTACATGAGTTCAGCTGAGCCTTCAGTTACTTTACCGTAGAAGAAAACAATGGATGTTTATTCTGGCTTTAGATAAAAAAAAATGGCGATGAACTTGACTTAAGGCTTTTCTGGAATCCCATAAAAAAAAGGGATCGTCTTCATCATTACTCATATCTGGAGAACAGAACCAAAAGAGAGGTCATTATTGAAATCATCTTGAAGAGTTCATATTACTTCTTTTACTTTTGAGTCCCTTGAGGAAGAATGTAATTACATCAACCATGACCTTCACTATGCATCAACCATGACCTTCACTATGCATCAACCATGACCTTCACTATGCATCAACCATGACCTTCACTATGCATCAACCATGACCTTCACTATGCATCAACCATGACCTTCACTATGCATCAACCATGACCTTCACTATACATCAACCATGGCCTCAGTTTTCTTCACTACGCACAATATTTTACCATCGACTATAGAAACAAAGCCAAGAATATACCACACTACAAATCAGGAATAACCTTTTCTATTCCATAGCTTAACTTGATGTATGTCGGTTTCCTGAGCGATCCGTGGACGTAATGCATAACATGAACTCCGTGTATGTCAATACCTACGAAAGCAATAAAACAGAGTGTAGCATTAGTTTTTATTGTAGATAATATTACCACTGAAGATTTAAAGAAAATCATAAGTGGTGTTCACATATTTTCACCTTGATAATAATAGCCCAATTTCTTCAATAAAAATGGATTTTTTGGAAATACACATCCCAAAACTAAGTTGAAGAAGAATGATCTTATCTCAGAGTGATCGGTATCCTGAAATATATCAGACAAACTTTATAGAGTATCTTCCTTTTCATAGTCTGAATCATCAATAATATTTCGAAGCCAATCAGAACATCACTTTATATTTAATCCTTTTGACAAATTGGGACACAATAACAACACGAACTTTGCATCCAGGAAACACCACTGGTGAAAATTTGAACCCGATCAGGTGAGTCATTCTTCAGTTATGTCACGGATTGCAAAGATTCCACTATTTTTATATTAACGTTTTTCACTCAGCTGACTAATTTGCCTTCAGAAAACATAAGTTAACAGTTTTAATATTTTATTTTATTTTATTTTATTTTATTGTAAGGCTTTAATATTTTATTGCATGAGCAATAAAATATTAAAGCCAATTAGTTGGGATAAACTGAAAGCTTAATATAATTTAATGGTAAAAAATATTTAATGCTATTTTACAGAAAATGTGTCATTGAATAAGGAGACACTTTTATTTAAGGTATGAAGCTTGTTGTTCCAGGAATTTATCCTTAGTTATCGTACATAAAAACATTAAAAATTTGAAGCCGACCGTATGAGTCTTTCTCGAGTTATGAGCAAAATTAAAATATGTTGAAGTAAGAAAAAAGAAGAAAAAAAAAGGACAAATTCAGCCTACCACTTAAAGGTTCTCAATCGGGGATTCTTAATTACTTGCATGAATATTTACTTAAACCTTTAATGTTGGTAAATCTTACTTACAGAAATGATTGGATTTATTTTGGCTTGTTTGTCTCAATTTAGTTCTTTTTTATGGAAAAAAGGGAAAACTGAAGCACTGATTTTCATGTAATAATTTATGAGTGGTTGATCCAGCTGGCATCACCATTCAACACTGATAACTTAATAATGCATAGTTTGAATGGCTTCAAACCTAGTGTGTTGGTGCGCTTTGTCATGTTTCTCTGAGAAAGTGTCAATTTGTTTAAGGCTGTGTATGCCCTAATTTCCCCATTTTACTGATTAAATTTTGATTTTGGTGTCCATGTGGTAACTTCTGAATACCAAATTGTATTGCTTCAAATCTTCAAATCTTCGCTGCACTGGAAGCTTATACCACTCTCTCTCTCTCTCTCTCTCTCTCTCTCTCTCTCTCTCTCTCTCTCTCTCTCTCTCTCTCTCTCTCTCTCTCTCTCTCTCGTAATCTTTTACTTGCATGAACATACAAGATCCTGAGGCTAAACAACAGTGGAATATCCTTCATGGATTGCACAGTGACCGAAATAAATGTTATTATGGTAGGAAACATGATCCTTGGAGGGTTATTCAGGGGTCCTAGTTATTGAACAGGTGGAAAATTAAAGCTAATTAGTTTTGAGGTGTTCAGCGAACTGTGTTCATGGGTTCTTAAAGAGTACTTGATGGAACTCAAAAAGGCAGTAACTAGTGTTTTTAAAACTGTGCAACAGAAATTATACCTGATGTAGATAATAGCGGAAGAATTTCTCTCTAATTGATAGAGAAATAGATGGCAATGAAGGAGCAGTGAGCTTCTATACATGATATGAAATCAAAATAGCGATCAGTTTTGGGTCATTTGTAATCCATAATTACATTAATTACTTAATTAAAAGCGACATAAGCAAATTCGCTGACGGCACAAAAATAGGCCTACAAATGTAGTTAGACAAAGATCAAATTTATCTTCAGAATAATTTAGACAATCAAATGTTTGAAAAGTTTTAGATGCAAATTCTACATTCTAAAGACTAAGTCTTCTGGAATGAAAATAAAATTAGCACTTATAAATTAAGTATCATACAACAGGTCAGAAAGAAAGTGAAAAGATCTTGGAAATTATGATGTACGGGAAACTGAAGTCACAAAATACAGTTAATAGTGCTTGGAATTATATCAAGAAGTATTAGCAAAATGAATGGAAATGATATTTTTTCAGATGTAATCATCATTAGTAAGGCGTCATTTGTTATTATGCAGTGTTTTTTTTTGTCTTCAAATTACAAAATGAATGCAAATGCTCTTGTAAACACACAGAGGAATGACAAAAATAATCCAATATATATGTTATCTTTCACTCAAGTTAGACTGAAAGTCCTGAAACATCATTCTCTTGAAAGACGTAGAATGACTGGAGAGATGACTTGTGTTTACAAATGGAAGACAAGTATAATAAGAGGAAATATGAATAGGTCTCTAAGGAAATTATGTTGAAAAATTCTGGTTAAATAATTGAGTTGTTGACAGTAGAACAAACTGCCAAGAAGTCGTTGATTCTAACAGCATGGGTAGTTTAACAGCATGGGTAGTTTAGCAGCATTGGTAGTTTAGCAGCATTGATAGTTTAACAGCATGGGTAGTTTGACAGCATGGGTAGTTAAACAGCATGGGTAGTTTAGCAGAATTGATAGTTTAACAGCATGGGTAGTTTGACAGCATGGGTAGTTAAACAGCATGGGTAGTTTAACAGCATGGGTAGTTTTAAAACAAAGGACGGACAAACATGTGATTAAGAAGAACTGAGTTTGAAAAAACTTTCCTTGTATGAGCCAGAAGGCCTGTTGCAGTGCACCTCTTTTCATAAATACTGTACATGTGTTCTAACAACGTATTCCACAGCACTCTTGCTTCTACTATCCTCCACGTCACTCGTACATTAATACACACTTACTCTCAAAACCCTCCAACTCAAACTGACATTCTTACAGTTCACTCGCACAATCAATTTAATCTCACACATTTACAACTCACTACCACAACTCCTATAACTAACGCTCCTATAACTCACAGTTTGCTGTCACACCTTTACAACTCAATACCACAGATCTTACACACTCTTACAACTCACTACCACAGATCTTACACACTCTTACAACTCACTACCACAGATCTTACACACTCTTACAACTCACTACCACAGACCTTACACACTCTTACAACTCACTACCACAGATCTTACACACTCTTACAACTCACTACCACAGATCTTACACACTCTTACAACTCACTACCACAGATTTTACACACTCTTACAACTCACTACCACAGATCTTACACACTCTTACAACTCACTAACACAGATCTTACACACTCTTACAACTCACTACCACAGATCTTACACACTCTTACAACTCACTACCACAGATCTTACACACTCTTACAACTCACTACCACAGACCTTACACACTCTTACAACTCACTACCACAGATCTTACACACTCTTACAACTCACTACCACAGATCTTACACACTCTTACAACTCACTACCACAGATTTTACACACTCTTACAACTCACTACCACAGATCTTACACACTCTTACAACTCACTACCACAGATCTTACACACTCTTACAACTCACTACCACAGATCTTACACACTCTTACAACTCACTCCCACAACATTCATGATGGAAGCTTCGCATCCGTCTTTTCAATATGATTTATTTTAATATATATATATCAGAGCTCTCATTTTTTTAGTCATTATCTCAAAAATGACGTCTGATATTCGCTTGAAAAAAATCTGTACAAAAATCATATATTAATGTTATGCACTAGATGAAATTTTAGTCGTGTAATCATCTAGGAAGATGGGAGAGAGGGAGAGCCTGAGGGAGTAACCTGAAGGTAGAATAACGAGAGGGAGGTAAGTAGAGTGATTGAAGGAGGTAAGGATACATTTCAACAACTGACTACTAACAAATTTCTTGCAATTGTTTATCCTGTGCTCACTTGTTTGGGGTTGCAAAGGTTGAGTTTCAGCCCCAATTTAGTTGTTGTTATTACAATAATAATAATAATAATAATAATAATATTATTATTCTTATTCTTATTATTATTATTATTATTATTATTATTATTATTATTATTATTATTATTATTATTATTATTATTATTATACAATAATAATAGAGCAACAATACATACAGTTAAGTAGTACATTCAGACTAAGAGTGAAATAAATTGATATATTAAAGCAAAGAAGCTCGTTTTCTTTCTTCATTAAACCAATTTCATTGGAATGTTTAAAATGTTTCACGAAATGTAATTACGCTGCGTATTTTTTTCAGTGGTGGCGCACATTTTTATACCTCGCTCTCCCTCGCCTGAGGAATGAATACACTTAATTATGGAGCGCTTGTGGGAGTGTAGAGTAAAAAAAAATGTATTTTTGACCACAACTATAATGATGAGTTGGTAAGGTGTTGCATGACACCAATAGTTGTAGAGTGTTGCATCTGTGTGTGTTTGTACTTACCTGTTTGTGATTGCAAGAAGCGGCCTGTTAAGGCCGCTTCTTGCATTGAATCTTGGATTCAATCTTGGATTCAATCTCCCTTGGCTTCCTGAGCCATATCATACCTTTTCTTAAAGCTGTGTATAGATCCTTTCTCTACTACTTCTCCGTGCACGTACTTCCACTTGTTAACCACTCTGAAGTTCAAGAGATATTTCCAAACATCACAGAAATAATTATGTGATTTTAACATCAATCTCAGTTCTCGTGTATCTATTTCCTGCCTCTCCTAGGCCTCTCCTTGCCTATTTCATCAATACCTATTAGCATTTTCTACCTTGTTATCACATTTCCCTTCATGTTTGAAGTCATCAGGGTCAGCCACTGTCTCTTCCTGTAGCTCATCCCACGTAGCTCTGGGACTAGCTCATCCCACGTAGCTCTGGGACTAGCTCATCCCACG
The DNA here is from genome assembly GCA_009830355.1 of Cherax destructor. Taxonomy (NCBI): domain Eukaryota; kingdom Metazoa; phylum Arthropoda; class Malacostraca; order Decapoda; family Parastacidae; genus Cherax; species Cherax destructor. Next base: position 11,951 of record WNWK01004591.1, on the reverse strand, counting down.
TAGCTCTGGGACTAGCTCATCCCACGTAGCTCTGGGACTAGCTCATCCCACGTAGCTCTGTGACTAGCTCATCCCACGTAGCTCTGGGACTAGCTCATCCCACGTAGCTCTGGGTCTAGCTCATCCTACGTAGCTCTGGGTCTAGCTCATCCTACGTAGCTCTGGGACTAGCTCATCCCACGTAGCTCTGGGACTAGCTCATCCCACGTAGCTCTGGGACTAGCTCATCCCACGTAGCTCTGGGACTAGCTCATCTCACGTAGCTCTGGGACTAGCTCATCCCACGTAGCTCTGGGACTAGCTCATCCCACGTAGCTCTGGGACTAGCTCATCCCACGTAGCCCTGGGACTAGCTCATCCCACGTAGTTCTGGGACTAGCTCATCCCACGTAGCTCTGGGACTAGCTCATCCCACGTAGCTCTGGGACTAGCTCATCCCACGTAGCTCTGGGACTAGCTCATCCCACGTAGCTCTGTGACTAGCTCATCCCACGTAGCTCTGGGACTAGCTCATCCCACGTAGCTCTGGGACTAGCTCATCCCACGTAGCTCTGGGACTAGCTCATCCCACGTAGCTCTGGGACTAGTCTCCATGCAAACTTTTGAGCTTTTTCCAGGTTACAGCTATTTCTTCCAGATCTCTTTATTTCTTGAGCCTTATTTCCTGGTCCCTAACGTCTTCCCTGCTGATGTGACTGTATAGAAATTTTGATTCACATTTGTCTTTGGATGCTGTGTCATTCTTAAACTGGAGCTCAGCCTCTCTTCTTATTTATGGATATTTGTTACTGGCTCTTTTGTTTACTATTTTGTTTTCCTTTCTTCTATGCTTACATTGTTTTTTCCATGCTCTTCCGCCTCTCGTTTTTTTCTCTCGGCTCTGCAAAAGCGAAAAGATTCACGGACATCCTCTGTTCTTGCCATTGTTTCATATATTCTTGGGAAAAATTTTGTCTTCTGCCTCCCTGTTTTTCTCTGCTACATTCTTTATTATATTATTTACTTTCATCAACTCTTCCACGTTACTAGTTAATGAAGTCCTATAGTGCTTTTCTGCTAAGTGGTGGACTATACATTACTGTTGTCACAACCTTGAGTATCCCAGTCTTGAGTGTGTCTATAAAGCCATTTGACATCTCGATATTTATTCCTCTCATCTTCTTAACAAAGCTGGTTTACGATCAGCTGCATTACTCCTCTACCCCCTTAATTTATTTTACCATCTGATATCCGACTGGGAAGATCACTTCTATTACCCCCTCTGTAGTTTTGTCTCTGTGAGTGCTATGGTGTCTGGCGATGCCTTTACTATTCGCTCTTTCCACTCATTAAACTTGTTTCTTGTTTCATCAGCTCTGGTATGTCATACATTCATTTTCATTTCTGTTTGAATTTTCCTACTCACTCATTCCTGATCTCTTGGTCCTTGACCATCGGGCACGGTTGTAGCAGGAAAAACAAGGAAAGGTGGGGATTGGAAATTTGGATGAATGGTACACGCAACACTACAGTCCTATGAGTTACTTTGGACTCCAGACTGAGAATACACACCCACATAAACACTAAAAGAGCTATGGCCAGTACTGCCCTTGGTAGACTGTTCAAGCTCAGAGACTCACACCCAAACACCAAACCTCACCTGTACAAGGATATCATAAGACCACTTATCACATACACACCTCTTGCCCTCTCTCTTGCTGCCAAAACAAACATCTTGAAACTGCAACGAATACAGAACCGTGCATTGCGGTGGGTGCTGGGAACGAAGTGGGATGACTTCGCCACCAGCGAGTCCCTCCAAAACAGGACTGGCACCACGGCTTTGCACGTGTTCTGGAAAGAACTCAGTGACAGACAAATAGACCGACTTGAAACCTACCAAGGCACTTGGACAACCTTTCTAAACGATGTCATCAGACAGCCACACAACAATCTAAACCTTTTTCAATCTATTAATAATCCTGCTCCCCTTCCCCTCTACACCTAAAACTATGCACTTTATCTAACTCCTAACTTCTACCCTGCCCTCTGCAGGGGTGGACCTTAAAAGACGTCCTTTCTACCCACAAAATCGATTGCATTATAAGAAGCAGTACAAATAGCAAACCAGCCATGGCGTTTGGCTGCCGCCCTCAGGAAAAAATGTCCGTGCCTCCCGAGCCAAGACCAGTACAGACACGCGAAAAGTCAACCTTGCAGATCACCACCTCTCAGAAACCATTCCATCCATCATGCTAACCAACGATATGCGGCTGGGTTTAGCCTTGGCTCTTTCTCTTCATCTTATTAAAACTCCTCTCACCTACTATTCTTCATCTATCAAAACTCCTTCTCCACCCTTTATGGGTCTTACCTGTGAGTATTCATTCATTCAGGTTGTAATTGTGGATGTGGGTAACAACGGATAGAAATGGGAAGCAGAGGGAAGTAGTGTATAGAGTGTTTCAGAATTGTTGGTGAGCGAAAGGGACGATGTGAGACATGTAGAGCAAGTTTTAATTATGTGGGAAAGTAGGAGAAGAGTTGAGAAGAGTGTGTGTGGGGCAGTGCATGTTGTACCCTGGAGGCTACGATTCCCTGGTGTGTGTGTGGGACAGTGCATGTTATACCCTGGAGGCTGAGATTCCCTGGTGTGTGTGGGGCAGTGCATGTTGTACCCTGGAGGCTAAGATTCCCTGGTGTGTGTGGGACAGTGCATGTTGTACCCTGGAGGCTGAGATTCCCTGGTGTGTGTGGGGACAGTGCATGTTGTACCCTGGAGGCTGAGATTCACTGGTGTGTGGGACAGTGCATGTTGTACCCTGGAGGCTGAGATTTCCTTGTGTGTGAGGGGCAGTGTATGTTGTTCCCTGGAGGTTGAGATTCCCTGGTGTGTGTGGGACAGTGCATGTTATACCCTGGAGGTTGAGATTCCCTGGTGTGTGTGGGACAGTGCATGTTGCACCCTGGAGGCTGAGATTCCCTGGTATGTGTGGGGAATAGCATGTTGTACCCTGGAGGCTGAGATTCTCTGGTGTGTGTGGGGCAGTCCATGTTGTACAATGGAGGCTGAGATTCCCTGGTGTGTGTGGAACGGTGCATGTTGTACCCTGGAGGCTGGGATTCCCTGGTGAGTGTAGGGCAGTGCGTGATGTACCCTGGAGGCTGAGATTCCCTGGTGTGTGTGGGACAGTGAATGTTGTACCCTGGAGGCTGAGATTCCCTGGTATGTGTGGGACAGTGCATGTTGTAACCTGGAGGCTGCGATTCCCTGGTGTGTGAGGGGCAGTGCATGTTGTACCCTGGAGGCTGAGATTCCCTGGTGTGTGAGGGACAGTGCATGTTGTACCCTGGAGGCTGAGATTCCCTAGTGTGTGTGGGACAGTGCATGTTGTACCCTGGAGGCTGGGATTCCCTGGTGTGTGTATGTCAGAGCATGTTGTACCCTGGAGGCTGAGATTCCCTGGTGTGTGTGGGGTAGTGCATGATGTACCCTGGAGGCTGAGATTCCCTGTGTGAGCGGCAGTGCATGCTGTACCCTGGAGGCTGAGATTCCTCCCATTGTGAGTGGGACAGTGCATGTTGTACCCTGGAGGCTGAGATTCCCTGGTGTGTATGGGGCAGTGTATGTTGTACCCTGGAGGCTGTGATTCCCTTATGTGTGTGGGGCAGTGCATGTTGTACCCTGGAAGAGGAGATTCCCTTGTGTGTGAACGGCAGTGCATGTTGTACCCTGGTGGCTCAGATTCCCCTATTGTATGTAGGACAGTGCATGTTGTACACTTTAGGCGGAGATTCACTTGTGTGTGTGTGGGGCAGTGCATGTTGTACCCTGGAGGCTGAGATTCCCTGGTGTGTGTGTGGGACAGTGCATGTTGTACCCTGGAGGCTGAGATTCCCTGGTGTGTGAGGGACAGTGCATGTTGTACCCTGGAGGCTGAGATTCCCTGGTGTGTGAGGGACAGTGCATGTTGTACCCTGGAGGCTGAGATTCCCTGGTGTGTGTGAGGCAGTGCATGTTGTACCCTGGAGGCTGAGATTCCCTCGTGTGTGTGGGGCAGTGCATGTTGTACTCTAGAGGCTGAGATTCTCCTGGAGGTTGAGATTCCCTGGTGTGTGTGGAGCAGTGCATGTTTTACTCTGGAGGCTGAGATTCCTTGGTGTGTGTGGCAGTGCATGTTGTTCCCTGGAGGCTGAAATTAACTGGTGTGTGTGTGGCAGTGCATGTTGTACCCTGGAGGCTGAGATTCCCTGGTGTGTGAACGGCAGTGCATGTTGTACCCTGGAGGCTGAGATTCCCCCAGTTGTGTGTGAGACAGTGCATGTTGTACACTAGAGGCTGAGATTTCCTGGTGTGTATGGGGCACTGCATGTTGTACCCTGGAGGCTGAGATTCCCTGGGGTGTTGGGCAGTGCATGTTGTATCCTGGAGGCTGAGATTTCCTGGTGTGTGTGGGGCAGTGTATGTTGTACCCTGGAGGTTGAGATTCCCTGGTGTGTGGGGCAGTGCATGTTGTACCCTGGAGACTGAGATTCAATGGTGTGTGTGAGACAGTGCATGATGTACCCTGGAGGCTGAGATTCCCTGGTGTGTGAGCGGAAGTGCATGTTGTACCCTGGATGCTGAGATTCCCCCCATTGTGTGTGGGCCAGTGTATGTTGTACCCTGGAGGCTTATTTTCCCTGGTGTGTATTGGCCAGTGCATGTTGTACCCTAGAGGCTGAGATTCCCTGGTGTGTGGGTGGCAGTGCATGTTGAACGCTGGAGGCTGAGATTCCCTACATTGTGTGTAGGACAGTGTATGTTGTTCCCTGGAGGTTGAGATTCCCTGGTGTGTGGGTGGCAGTGCATGTTGTACCCTGGAGGCTGAGATTCCCTACATTGTGTGTAGGACAGTGTATGTTGTTCCCTGGAGGTTGAGATTCCCTGGTGTGTGTGGGGCAGTGCATGTTGAACCCTGGAGGCTGAGATTTCCTGGTGTGTGTGGGAACAGTGCATGTTGTACCCTGGAGGCTGAGATTCCCTGGTGTGTGGGTGGCAGTGCATGTTGTACCCTGGAGGCTGAGATTCCCCCCATTGTGTGTGTGGCAGTGCATGTTGTACCCTGGAGGCTGAGACTCCCTGTTGTGTATGGGACAGTGCATGATGTATCCTGGAGGCTGAGATTTCCTGGTGTGTGTGTGTGGCAGTTCATGTTGTAAACTGGAGGCTGAGACTCCCTGTTGTGTATGGGACAGTGCATGATGTATCCTGGAGGCTGAGATTTCCTGGTGTGTGTGTGTGGCAGTTCATGTTGTAAACTGGAGGCTGAGACTCCCTGTTGTGTATGGGACAGTGCATGATGTATCCTGGAGGCTGAGATTCCCTGCCTGCTGTTGTTGTCACTTGGTTTTATGTCTCTCTCGGTCGGTGATTTATTCTCTTCTACAATTGTTCCCTTTACTTTTTTGTCCCAATTGATATACACCTATTGGCATTTTTCTGACTGCCTTAACAATGATTTTCTTTTCATAATATTGTCATGTTATTTATGTTGCAATTTTCATTTTGAACTAGTGAATTCTTCCTTCCTTCGCCTTGAGCCTTATCATACCTCTTCTTAAAGCTATGAATGGATCCTGCCTCCACTACATTGCTTCCCAAGCTATTCCACTTCCTGACCACTCTGTGACTAAAGAAATACTTCCTAACATCCCTGTGATTCATCTGAGTCTTCAAATTCCAGTTGTGTCCCCTTGTTGCTTTGTCCCATCTCTGGAACATTCTGTCTCTGTCCATCTTGTCAATTCCTCTCAGTATTTTATATGTCGTTATCATGTCCCCCCTATCTCTCCTGTCCTCCAGTGTCGTCAAGTCGATTTCCCTTAACCTCTCCTCGTAGGATATACCCCTTAACTCCGGGACTAGTCGTGTTGCAAACCTTTGCACATTCTCTAGTTTCCTTATATGCTTGACTAGGTGAGGGTTCCAAACTGGCGATGCATACTCTAATATGGGCCTAACGTACACAGTGTACAGGGTCCTGAATGACTCCTTATTAAGATGTCGGAATGCTGTTGCTAGGTTTGCCAGGCGCCCGTATGCTGCAGCAGTTATTTGGTTGATGTGCGCCTCAGGAGATGTATCCGGTGTTATACTCACCCCAAGATCCTATTCTTTGAGTGAGGTTTGTAGGCTCTGGCCTCCTAGGCTGTACTCCGTATGTGGTCTTCTTTGCCCTTCCCTAATCTTCTTGACTTTGCACTTGGTGGGTTTGAACTCCAGGAGCCAGTTGCTGGACCAGGCCTGCAAACTGTCCAGATCACTCTGAAGTTCTTCCTGGACCTCGTCCGATTGAATTTTTCTCATCAACTTCACATCACCTGCAAACAGGGACACTTCGGAGTCTATTTCTTCAGTCAAGTCGTTCACAAATACCAGAAGCAGTACCGGTCCTAGGACTGATCCCTGTGGCACCCCGCTTGTTACAGGCGCCCACTCTCCCACCTCACCACCTGTCTTCCTGACTGGTATTCCCTGATCCATTGTCGTGCCTTCCCTGTTATCCATGCCTGGTCCTCCAGCTTTTGCACTAATCTCTTGCGTGGAACTGTGTCAAACGCCTCCTTACAGTCCAAGAAAATGCAATCTACCCACCTTCTCTCTCTCTCTCTCTCTCTCTTGTCTTACTGCCGTCACCCTGTCAAAGAACTCCAGAAGTTTGTGACGCAGAATTTCCCATCTCTGAAACAGTGCTGGCTGTCGTTGATAAGCTCATTCCTTTCTAGGTGCTCCACCACTCTTCTCCTGATAATCTTCTCCATGACCTTGCATACTGTACATGTCAGTGACACTGGTATGTAGTTTATTGCTTCGTATCTGTCTCCTTTTTAAAAAAATTGGGACTACATATGCTGTCTTCCATAATTCAGGCAGTCGCCATGTTTCTATAGATGTGCTGAAGATTGTTGTTAGTGGTACACTTAGCGTCTCTGCTCCCTCTCTCAGGAACCATGTAGAGATGTTATCTGGCCCCATCGCCTTTGAGGTATCTAGCTCACTTAGCAGTCTCTTTACTTCCTCCTCAGTTGTATTTATTGTGTCCAACACTTGGTGTTATACCCCATCTCTCCGCCTTTCTGGAGGCCCTTCTTTCTTCTCAGTGAACACTTCTTTAAATCTTATGTTGAACTTCTCACATACTTCGCGGTCACTTTTTGTGACCTCCCCTCCTTCCTTCCTAAGCCTGATTACCTGGTCCTTGACTGTTGCTTTTCTCCTGATGTCGCTGTACAACAGCTTTGGGTCAGATATGACTTTCGCTGCTATGTCATTCTTGTATTGTCTTTGGGCCTTCCTTCTTACCTGTTCATATTCATTTCTGGCTCTACGACTGTTCTCCTTATTCTCCTGGGTCCTTTGCCTTCTATACTTCTTTCATTCCCTAGCACACTTGGGTTTGACCTACCTGCACCTTCGGGTGAACCACAGGCTCATCCTGGCTTTTTCGTTATTTCTGTTACCCTTGGGAACAAACCTCTCCTCAGCTTCCTTGCATATTGTTGTCATATATTCCATCATCTCGTTTACTGACTTCTCTGCCAGCTCTCTGTCCTACTGAACCCCATGCAGGAAGTTCTTCCTGCCTGCGTAGTTCCCTTTCTTGAAGTTTGGCTTCATTCTTCCGGCCCTTCCTGCTTCCCGTTCCACTTGCAACTCTATGTATTAGAAACTCAGAACCACATGATCACTGGCCCCAAAGGGTCTTTCGTATGTGATGTCCTCAATATCTGCACTACTCAAGGTGAATACTAGGTCCAGTCTCACTGGTTCATCCTCTCCTCTCTCTCTGGTAGTGTCCCATACATGTTGGTACATGAGGTTTTCCAATACCACCTCCATCATCTTAACCCTCCACGTTTCTTGGCCCCCATGTGGCTCCATGTTCTCCCAATCGATTTCCTTGTGGTGGAAGCTTTGCCCTGCTCGCATGAGCCCTTCTGGCCACTTCGGCCAGTGTGTCAACCTTTGCTCTGTTACTCTCATCATACTTTTGCCTTGGCCTCCTGCTGTTCTGTGGTGGGTTATACATCACTGTAATTGCCACCTTGGGACCTCCAGACTGAAACATTCCTATTATGTAATCTCTTGCTCCTGCTCTGTCTCCTCTCTCCAGCTCATGAAAATCCCATCGATTTTTGATCAACATTGCCACTCCTCCATCTCCCTCTGTCTTTCCTCAGGATCTGATATCCCGTTGGAACTGCATCTGTTATCATCCCTGTGAGCTTCGTTTCAGTGAGGGGCTATGATGTCCGGTGATGCCTATTTGACTCTTTCATGCCACTCCTCCCACTTATTCGTTATTCCATCAGCGCTGGTGTACCATACCTTCAGTTTCCTCCTGAACACTGTGTTTTGGGGGGTCTGTGAGGGTGGGGGACCTGGCAGTGTGCTGCATGATTCTACATTGTAGTGTGGGGTGGGGGCTGTAAGTGTGGATTGTGGTCTGTGTTGGGATAGCGTGTTTGGTTGTGGGATTCTGGGGATGGTTCTGTGTGTGCTTGCTCTTGTTGCTCTGCCCTACTCTGGTTGTCCTCTGCTAATTCTGTCATTGTCTCTCTTCCTAGCTCCTTTCACTTTTGTCTCCACTCCCTCAGCTGCTGTCGTTCTGTTTTTGTTCTATCTCGGTCTAGGAACACCCTTTTGTATGCTGACGATTCCTTCAGCCGTAGTTTTTCTTGAAGGATCCTGTTTCATACTGTTTCTGTCTTGAAAATCAGCCTGACCAGCCGTTTTCTCCCCTTCAAGTACCCCCCTATTCTCTGAAAATTTACTATCTCAGGCATGTACTCATCGCCTATTTCTATGATGATATTTTCAATCTCCTGTCTTTCCTCCTGCCATCTTTCATTGTTTGTTCTTAACTCACTCTCCTGAAGCCCATGAATAAACAATGACTTCTCGCTCTCCTCTTCCCATTGCCTTTCCCTCTATGTCTTTGGTTCCCATTTGTACATGGCTAATTTCTCCCTAATGTTTTCCTGTAGCTCTTGGTGGCATGGTCGAGCCTCTGCTTTTGAATTATCCCCCTCTCCACCTTCACCCTCCTTCCCCACCACCACCCCTGCTCTCAGCTGCTCTCCCGCTTCATTCCTTGCCCCTGGTTGGTGGGCTGATAGGGCCTTAGTGTAAGTTATGTCTCCTTCCTTCACATTGGGCTCCTCGTTCAGTAGGGGTGTACCAGCTTCAAAAGGTATGTGTCCTCTGGTCCATACCCCTGTAACTAGCTTCAGCCTATTTATCTCATATTTTTGTGCCCTTATCCTGGCTACTGCAGCTTCGTCTTGTGACTCCCATTTCTTCTCGTCCTCCAATCTGTTTTCAAATTTCACAGAGAGATCTACCTCCATCCTTTTCTCCATTTTTGCAGAAAACTTACCTAGTTTGCTCTCCCACTCTTGCTTCATCTTTTGCATTTCTCTTCCATCCATTCTTCCTGGGCCTTCGAATTCCCCTCTGAACCACCATTTTTTTTTGTTATGTGCTGTAGTTGTGTGTGTGTGGGGGGGGGAGTGGAGGGTTGTAAGGGGGTGAGAGATGGGAAGAGAAACAGGGAGAGTGATGGAGAGGTGGAGAAAGAGTGGGAAGGGGGCTTGAGAAAAAGAGATGGAAGGAAGAAAAAGAGAGGGGAATGGGGGGAGGGAGGAAGAGGAAAGGGAGAGGGGAAAGAGTGAGAGAGAGATAGAGAGAAGGTAGAGGGAGAGGGGAGAGAGATGATGAGAGAGAGAGATGGAGAGAGAGGAGGTGTGTAGGGAGGATGTGCATTTGGGTGGGTGGGAGAGTTGTAAAGAGGAGAGGGAGGGATGGGGCCAGGGAGAGTGATGGAAGGGTGGAGAAGGTGGGAAGGGGGCTAGAGGGAAAGAGGGTGGAAGGGAGGAAGGAAAGGAGAGGGGAATGGAGGGACGGGGGAGGGAGGGATACGGGAAAAGCGAGAGAGAGGAGAGGGAGGGAGAGATGGAGAGGGAGAGAGAGAGAGTGTAGGGAGGGTGTGGGTGTGTGGGGGTATTTGTAAGGGGGAGATGGAGGGAGGGGGCCAGGGAGAGTGATGGAGGTGGGAAGGGAGAGGGAGAGTGAGGAGGGAGGAGAGGGATAGTCCAGGGAGGGGGAGATGGAGGAGGAGGAGGAGAAGAGGGAAAGGGGGATGAGGAAGGGGATGCAAAAGAGGAGGAAGGAGGGGTTGGGGTTGGCCCTAACGGTCAAAGGCTGTGTTGATTAGTGCCCTTGTGTGTATTTGTGTGTGCTTGTGCGTATGCTAGTTAGTTACCATTTTGTCCTAGGCACATGTCGATTAGACACTAGGCCTGTTGTGTGTGTACCCATTTGTATGTGTGTGTGTGTTTATGAGTCCTTATGTACCCATGTATGTACAATATATGTTCTACATATGCACTCAATCACTTGGTTCACACTGTGCACTGTGTTTGTGTGCTTAAAATTACTGGGTTATCCTAGATTATTTACACACATGCTGATATATATGATAATCTATGTACCTATATTTATGTTAACCTGAATAAACTTACTTATTTACTTATAGTCCTGCTTGGCCTGCACCTACTCCTGCGTGCCCACGCATCCTACCATGGTTATCTATCTTCCTTGCTCCTATCAGGTTTGTCTTCCTTCTAAATGCTAAGTGCTGTATGTATGACAATCACTCCAGAGCAGGGTTTGTGACCCACCAGCTACCAGCGATTCAGGGCCGAAACTGATCACTCAACATGCACCTGTTACCACAACATAGGTGTTTTGATCACTCAACATGCACCTGTTACCACAACATAGGTGTTTTGATCACTCAACATGCACCTGTTACCACAACATAGGTGTTTTGATCACTCAACATGCAAAACATAGGTGTTTTGTACATTACGCCTGGCAGAGGTGTCATCCGATCCAGGCTGCTATGGCTGCAGCTTTATGATGACTCGCTGCTCCTCCATGGTTCCACCTCTGTTCTTCTCTTCAATTATTCTGTTCTCATTACCCGTTTGAATCCATATTTACTACACTTATCACTTGTTATATGCTATATTACGTATGACTATATGAGTAACAATCTTTCAGTATACACCACGACGTACTGTGTGGAAACACCTTTAGGTTTAGTTCCCAACCGCTTCCCTGCTCCTGGCTACCCTCCTACACTTATTTCTACACTTATATTTTATTTTTTCCTGCGGTTTTGTTAATAGTCTTTATTATTCTTTTCTTTTCTTTTCTTTAGTTTTCTGCTCTTGGGAAATATGCTAATCCCTGATCTTTATTATTTCCCCCTCATTGACCTACGTTTACTGCTAGTCACAAACCACTTCCTGTTATGGCACCATCCAGTAACGGCCGTTATTCAGGGCCGGCACTATATATATATATATTTTTTTTTCTCTTCTGTGATCACTTATATTTCCCTTATGCGAGGTTTAAATGACTATATACACGTTAAGATTTGCACACGCCTATTTTCCATGCACTATCCCCGCTGGGATCTTCAGAAAAACGCAAATTTGACGGAGCTCAAATACGCGTGACATCACCCGTACCATGTGTGTGTACTCACCTATTTGTACTCACCTATTTGTGGTTGCAGGTGATTATAGCTCTGGCCCCGCCTCTTCACTGATTGCTACTAGGTCCTCTCTCTCCTGCTCCATGAGCTTTATCAAACCTCGTCTTAAAACTATGTATGGTTCCTGCCTCCACTACGTCACTTTCTAGGCTATTCCACTTCCTGACAACTCTATGATGAAGAAATACTTTACATCCCTTTGACTCATAGGAGTCTTCAACTTCCAATTGTGACCCTTGTTTCTGTGTCCCTCTCTGGAACATCTTGTTTCTGTCCACCTTATCTATTCCTCACAGTATTTTATATGTTGTTATCATGTCTCCCCTAACCCTACTGTCCCTCTAGTGTCGTCAGGCCGATTTC